>JAVHZZ010000002.1:418740181-418892681 GCA_036250195.1 Mixophyes australis | reverse complement strand
CTCTTGATCACTGGTACCTTAAACCAGTGTGAGAGCAAATAAACATCACTTGCTTCAAAGACCTGCTTGACAATTCGTCCACAACGAAACTCCTGTGACCTACAGATTAGACCCAAATCTAATCCGTTCCCGGCTGTACTGAGGTTTGGACCCAGCTTTCCGGTACCACCGCTCTGCCTGCTACCCAGCAGCTCTGGCCAGTGTGATAGGCCAGGGGGGAGCCATCCACAGCAACCCTGATCCATAGTAAGAGGTCAAGGGTACCAGCCCAGGTACACCAGCAAGGGGGTATACTAGCAGCGACAGTTACCTAGAAGGAATGCAGTTCTAGATGCCGTGAAAGAGTCCAGTGGTAGCAGCATTTGTAAGTCCCTCCTACTGCGGTTAGGGGGCACATTTGGGATAACGAAAAGGAACGGTGGCAAAGTAAGCCCAGCTGGTTCCCAGCAACAACAGACAGGGTGGCAGGGTCCATTCTGTCACAGACTTCTGGTGGCAAACGGTGGCATAACCCCATGTGGCTTTTCAACCCGGCTGGACTTCCTTGGTCATGCACCATGTGGACACTGGTGAGCATAGGCCAGTTAGGCACCCCGCTTATCAGATTGAAGGGACACTCTGTCATCAGACCTCTTAAGGTAGTAATTTAAAGAAGAGTTGCCTTTGCAAGGTTGTTTAATCAGCTATGTACATTGTACATGCGGCTCCTCTTTAAATTACTACCTTAAGAGGGTGCATGACAGAGTTTCCCTTCAATCTGACGTCATCGGACGCTGCCGGGTCTTCAGCTTCCACAATTTAGTACAGTCTTCCTTTCAAGCTGTCAATCTTTCTACTCAGTCGGCGATGAGGTCTTCGGTTTCAGTTGTAATAGTGAGTACCACTGATCTCTTCTTCCCCCGTTTCTTTAGTCACTCATACCTCTCTGCCCGGTCTACCTGTCCTCAGTCAGTTGTCAAATTAATTGCACTTTGTTGTTTTTTTGTACGTCCCTGTATGCCGTGATCTGTTTTCTCCTATGCACTATATACGGCGCTGAGGACCCTTTGTGATGCCATATAAATAAAAGATAATAATAAAATAATATTAATAATTAGCACATCCGTACTTGTGACTATTGTGTAATGCACAACCACAGCCACTTTCAGTTGAAAAATAAGGATACACTACACCACGTGCACATTTGCCCAAACACCACTCCATTTTTGGTTGACTCCAATTCCCCGTTTCCGATGTCAAAATTCAGGATTGTCCTGTAAAAATTGTTTACCCGTCTTTTCTAAAATATTAAGTTGTCATCAGGAAAATAAGTACAAAGAAAGTATAGACTAATAGAACAGTATAAAGTGTCTGTACAATAGACTGGTATCCCCGGCTACACCAATCCTGGATGTGAGTCCTTACTCTTCCATGTTTGGGGGAGGTGATCGTCTCGACAAGCTCCGAGTTTGCTCTGACAGAGGACCCTACACTGATATTTATGATCTCGGACATCTCTGTGCATTGACCTTCAATTAGAAGAGGTACATAGAATACACTGCGTTATTTGTATGTTTTATTGTTTTTAATGTGAGCAATCAGTATGTGCTGTATGGTGTAATGACAGCTGGTCAAAACAGGTCTAACCAGTTACTATATATAACTTCATGTTACTTACGTCATAATGTGCACACTAATGTCACATATTCTGTCCTTTAAAATGCCGCTAATTAACCATTGCAATACAATACTCCTCCATCAGTGATCACTTCACAGACCAGAAACCTACATTCCTCAATGAGGAACTTGAAATAGCAACTTTCATTTAATGTTCTAATTCATCTTATTTCCTCTCTTTTTTTCCTTTTTAATCTTCTTATTTGTGATCCATAGTTTTTCATGTATATATTATCATGGCTTCTAGCCACCTATTTGTGTAATAATTATATTTTAATTGTTTTATATACTGTGATTTAGGTTTCTGGTCTTTGGTAAATCCTAGTGATAATATAATGAGGACGGAAAAGAGTTTATTGTTTATAGGGTAGGTGATCGCTTAAATGTAATTATATTAATTCTATCAAGCGTTATGTGGTAATCGTGCAGTGATGTATATGTAACGTACGATACTACCTGTATTGTTTTCATTCTATTAGTGTCATCTATGAGATTGGAATAAGGGCGGATGTTGAGGATGTCTTGTTGCCTCCTACGGCCTCCAAGTAAGGGCGGAAGGGACATATCGTATATTGGACGAAAGTGACGTCATCGGCCTTGGGCAGAAGTAAAACCGACCTATGGAGACTGTATTTCACCGCGAACTCTCATACACTGATTGGATGTGTGGACTATTTAATCTAGAACTTCTCAGTATGTTGTTATTTCCCTTTTGATAAAGTCATTTCTGATGAAACGCGTCGAGGGACTGGACGTTATCTGTGGTCTTCTCAGCTTACATTGGAGAGTGTTTCCTGGCCAGTGAGCTTTCTCCTGGGATCACCTGCTTGAGAGACTTGTCTCTACAGATAAACTATTTATTTATGTTCTCAATGTACGGTCATTAGTTTGCTATGTTATGAATGTGTAATTAAATATTTTTAATTTTATGAGAAGTAGCTGGTGTTATGAATATATTGCACTATATTATTCCTTGTTTCCTCGAGTTCTAGTATGAAGTGAATCGGATCAGCTGTGTATAACTCACCTCTGGGAAGGATCTGGAATTCATTTGAATTTCCCACTAAAATTATTTTATTTTGGTACGCGGCTATTTGAAACACCTGTACATTTCAGTTTTCATTTGTGGTATCACACTATGTTTGGCGCTTTTCTTTGTTATGTTTGTATAGCATGTATGTATATATATATATATATATATATATATATATATATATATATGTGTATGTATTTATATATATGTGTATGTATATATATATATATATGTGTATGTATATATATGTGTATGTATATCATGAGAATGACATAAAGAGAAGTTCTGCTGTGCAGTGTGTATATATATATATATATATATATATAGTAGGGATGTGCACCGGCGACTTTTGAGGTCTCGTGTTTTGTGTTTTGGATCCGGATTTTCGTTATTTTTGAGGTTCGGATTTGTCTCGCAAAACACTTGACGAAAGGTCTCGGTTCGGATTTAAGGTATTGGATTCGGATTTTTTTTGAAAAAAACATAAAAAGTTTAAAAATCAAGTTTTTGTGCTTATTTTCACTCCTAGGCTATTATTAACCTCAATAACATTCAATAACAAGCATTTCCACTAATTTACAGTGTATTCTGAACACCTCACAATATAGTTATTAGTCCAAAACGTTGCAACAAGGTATCTTTCTGGACTGCGTAGAGGAGTGGGTCACCACAATATATATTAAAAACCCTGAACTTTTATGATTCACACCAATAATTGTACCTGGACTGCGTAGAGGAGTGGGTCACCACAATATCTTAAAAACCCTGAACTTTTATGATTCGCACCAATAATTGTACCTGGACTGCGTAGAGGAGTGGGTCACCACAATATCTTAAAAACCCTGAACTTTTATGATTCCCACCAATAATTGTACCTGGACTGCGTAGAGGAGTGGGTCACCACAATATCTTAAAAACCCTGAACTTTTATGATTCCCACCAATAATTGTACCTGGACTGCGTAGAGGAGTGGGTCACCACAATATCTTAAAAACCCTGAACTTTTATGATTCGCACCAATAATTGTACCTGGACTGCGTAGAGGAGTGGGTCACCACAATATCTTAAAAACCCTGAACTTTTATGATTCGCACCAATAAATGTACCTGGACTGCGTAGAGGAGTGGGCACTGGGCACCACAATAAAATATATAAAAAACCTTCAACAGATCTGCATTACACTACACATACGGCTGCTCCTCCATCCTCTCCATCATATACATGTTGGAGTTTTAGCGTGTGACAACCTCTTGTTTTTGATAATGTCAGTGCATTTGGAATATTTTTCAATTTGCCCCACACCACTGAATGTACTTTATCTATGATACGCATCTATCTATCTTGACTGCGTAGTGTGGTGGCCCCGGTACACAATTTGGTACCGAGGCCACAATATAATTAAAAAACCCTCCACGTGTCAGAATTCCACCAAACAAGTATCTGGACTGCGTAGTGGGGTGGCCCCGGTACCCAATTTGATACCGGGGCCACAATAAAATAAATACACCCTCCACGTGTCAGAATTCCACCAAACAAGTATCTGGACTGCGTAGTGTGGTGGCCCCGGTACACAATTTGGTACCGAGGCCACAATATAATTAAAAAACCCTCCACGTGTCAGAATTCCACCAAACAAGTATCTGGACTGCGTAGTGGGGTGGCCCCGGTACACAATTTGGTACCGAGGCCACAATATAATTTAAAAACCCTCCACTTGTCGGAATTCCACCAAACAAGTATCTGGACTGCATAGTGGGGTGGCCCCGGTACCCAATTTGATACCGGGGCCACAATACCTCCTCCAAACATGCTCCAGACAATTCGTCATTGACAGACCCCAGACAGACAGGGTCGTAGTGTTATTGTTTGACTTTGTAAACCCAAAAAAATGTCCCTGTTGCACTTGCACATAGTCGTGCAATGAAGACTGACTTTTTCATTTAAAGGCACGATCTTTAAAGTGTCAGAAAGAGAGAGAAGACACAGGAGAGGAGAGTTGTAGCTGGGGACCTGGGGTGGAAGCTCCCAGGCTCCCCCAGCATTGCCTGGAAGTCTGAGCGTGGTGACTGAGCCAGGGCAAGGAATGTGTGCCCTGGATGATGGGGGAGAACTCCATGCCACTATAGTGAACCCAAGAGAGAGGGGGACACTGCACATGGAAGAGGCCCTGGAGTGAGGGCTGCTACAAGAGGCATGGTAGCTGTAGTGTCAGATCCTGAGGCTGAGAGTACACAGAGTGACGTGTCAGAGCACAGGAGACATTATCCCCGCAGAGGAGGGATGAGCTGCAGTTGAGAGGTCTGCTGTTGAAATAGGACATGCACACTTTAACACACAAATCATTTCAGCGACAGGGCCTACCAAACAACTTTGACTGAAATGATTGGTTTGTTTGGGCCCCCACACCAAAAAAGCTATTCATCTCTCCCTGTACAGACTAAACAGGCTCTACTGAGGCAAGATGTCGTCCTCATCCTCAACCTCTGATTCCTCTCCCCCTACAGTGTGTACTTCCTCCTCATCACACATTATCAATTCGTCCCCGCTGGACTCCACAACCACAGGTCCCTCTGTAGTATCTGGAGGGCAGTGCTGTACTTCATTGAGGAATTGATTATTCATTTTTATAAACATCATTTTTTCAACGTTGTGAGGAAGCAACCTCCTTCGCCGCTCACTGACCAGGTTCCCCGCTGCACTAAAAACTCTTTCCGAGTACACACTGGAGGGGGGACAACTCAGGTAAAATAGAGCCAGTTTGTACAGGGGCTTCCAAACTGCCTTTTTTTCCTGCCAGTAACAATATGGACTGTCTGACATGTCTACTTGGATGGTGTCAGCAAAGTAATCATCCACAATTTTTTCTATTGTGACAGCATCCAATGCAGCGAGAGTAGACATGTCTGCAATGGTTGGCAGGTCCTTCAGTCCGGACCAGATGTTATCAGCATCCCCGCCAGTGCCTCTTTTGGGAAAACTGAGCTTTTTCCTCGCAGCCATAGATGTGGAAGAAAATGAGGGTGGAGCTGTTGGCATGTCACGGTCCTCTTCAGAGGACAATCTCCTGACCAGCAGGTCTTTGCACCGCTGTAGACTTGTGTCCGCCGGAAACAGAGACACAACATACGCTTTAAACCGAGGATCGAGCACGGTGGCCAGAATGTATTCCTCTGACTTTAAAAGAGTGACCACCCTCGGATCCTGGCAAAGCGTACGAAGGGCTACATCCACAAGAGCTACATGCTTGCTGTAATCGCAATGGCTTACCAGCTCCTCCCTCACTTTCTCCAGCTGCTTCTGCAACAGCCTGATCAGGGGAATGACCTGACTCAAGCTGGCAGTGTCGGAACTGACTTCTCGTGTGGCAAGTTCAAATGGCTGCAGAACCTTGCACAACACGGAAATCAGTCTCCACTGCGCTTGACTCAGGCGCATCCCCACTCCTTTGCCTATGTCGTAGGTGGCTGTGTAGGCCTGAATGGCCTTTTGCTGCTCCTCCATCCTCTGCAGCATATAGAGGGTGGAGTTCCAGCGCGTCACAACCTCTTGTTTGAGGTGATGGCAGGGCAGGTTCAAGCTTTTTTGATGTGCCTCTAGTCTGCGGTAGGCACTGGCTGAATGCCGAAAGTGTCCAGCAATTTTGCGGGCCACCGCAAGCATCTCCTGCACACCCCTGTCACTCTTGAGGTAATGCTGCACCACCAAATTAATGGTGTGGGCAAAACATGGGACGTGCTGGAAATTGCCCATATTTAATGCCCGCACAATGTTACTGGCATTGTCTGACACCACAAATCCCCATGAGAGTCTAAGTGGGGTAAGCCACTGGGAGATAATTTCCCTCATTTTCTCTAATATGTTGTCAGCGTTGTGCCTCTTATTAAAGCCTGTAATGCACAATGTTGCCTGCCTTTGCATGAGCAGCCATTTTGTAGATGCTGCTACTGATGCAGCTGTTGCTGTTGCTGCGGAAGGGGATGCATCAACCCAGTGGGCTGTCACAGTCATATAGTCCTTCGTTTGCCCAGAACCACTTGTCCACATGTCCGTGGTTAAGTGGACAGTGGGTACAACCGCATTTTTAAGAGCACTGAGGACACTTGATCGTACTTCTCTGTACATTTTTGGTATCGCCTGCCTAGTGAAGTGGAATCTCGAGGGGATTTGGTACCGGGGACACAATACCTTCATCAACCCTCTAAATCCCACTCCACTGATGGCGGACACCGGGCGCACGTCTAACACCAACATTGCAGTTACAGCCGCAGTTATACGCTTTGCAATAGGGTGACTACTATCGTATTTGGTGGTCATGGCAAACGACTGTTGGACGGTCAATTGTTTGGTGAAAGACTTAGCGGTCTTACGACTTCCCCTCTGGGAAGATGACCGACTAACAGCAGCAACAGCAGCAGTGGCAGTAGTAGGCGTACCGCTGCAGGATTCCTCGGATGAATCCCGTATTGAGGAGGACTCAGTCTGGCTGCTGACTTGGGCTGCAGGACTGAATCTGATGGAGATTGTGGAGGAAGTTGACGAGGAGGGTGTTGCTGGTGTGTATCCAACTGGACCACGGGATTTAGGTGTCCCTGTACCGATGAGGGTCCTAGCCCCAGTTCCTGAACTAACCACTGAACTATGAAGGTTATTCAGGTGACGTATAAGGGAGGATGTTCCTAGGTGGGCAAGATCCTTACCCCTGCTTATTTGAGCTTTACATAAGCTACATATTGCCATACATTGGTTGTCTGGATTTGGATAAAAATAACTCCAGACCGAAGAGGTGCATTTTTTGGTCTTCTGACCAGGCATGACGATGGGCTTTTTCATCCCATGGACATCAGCTGTTTCCCCCCCTGGTGCCTCATTTACAATAACCACATCACCATCCTCATCATCAAGTTCCTCCACAGCGCCAGCTACATCATCAATAGCCTCCTCCCGAGCCACCTCTTCCCGTACAGTGATGGGAAGTACAGTGATGGGAAGGTCAGGCTTGACAACCACCAACACGCTTGGACTCGCCTTGGGGATTTGTGATAATTTCTCTTTAGAAGGCAGAGTTGTTTGCTGTTTTGTTGCTGACAGCATAACTCTCTTCAATTTTTTGTAGGGGGGGGGAGGAGGAGGAGGGCTAAGATCCGTGGGTGAAGCTGAACCACTAGTCATGAACACGGGCCAGGGCCTAAGCCGTTCCTTGCCACTCCGTGTCGTAAATGGCATATTGGCAACTTTACGTTTCTCCTCAGATGATTTTAAGTTTCTCTTTTTGCTACTTTTTCTTAACTTGGGCTTTTTGGATTTTACATGCCCGGTACTACGAGATTGGGCATCGGGCTTGGAAGACGATGTTGATGGCATTTCATCGTCTATGTCATGACTAGTGGCAGCAGCTTCAGCATTAGGAGGAAGTGGGTCTTGATCTTTCCCTACTTTATCCTCCAAATTTTTGGTCTCCATTATATGTAGCACAAGATACTGCAGAATGTGTGAACTTGGTAATATTGCAGTACCAATGGACTTATACTGCTGGATTGGTTTTACAAATTTGGTTATAATTATTATATTTTTTATTTTTTTTTAATTTTTTATTTTTTTTTACTTTTTTCTTATTTTTAAAAAACTTGGGAATAGTGGGGAAATAACTATGCCCTTAGAAGCACAGAGCACAGGACACAGCACCACTGGACTGAACAGGACACGGCACAGGATCCAGCAGCACTACGGAACTCAGCAGGACAGAGCACAGGACACAGCACCACTGGACTGATACTGCAGAATGTGTAAACTTTGTAATATTGCAGTACCACTGGACTTTTACTGCTGAATGTGTGAACTTGGTAATATTGCAGTACCAATGGGCTTATACTGCAGGATTGGTTTTGCAAATTTGGTGGTAATTAAAAAATATTAAAGTAGTTTTTGGTATTTTTTAAAAAAACTTTTTTTTATTTTTTTAAACACAGGGGAATATTGGGGAAATAACTATGCCCTTAGAAGCACAGAGCACAGGACACAGCACCACTGGACTGAACAGGACACGGCACAGGACCCAGCAGCACTACGGAACTCAGCAGGACAGAGCACAGGACACAGCACCACTGGACTGATACTGCAGAATGTGTAAACTTTGTAATATTGCAGTACCACTGGACTTTTACTGCTGAATGTGTGAACTTGGTAATATTGCAGTACCAATGGACTTATACTGCAGGATTGGTTTTGCAAATTTGGTTATAATTATTATATATTTATTTATTTTTTTAATTTTTTATTTTTTTTTACTTTTTTTTTATTTTTTAAAAACTTGGGAATAATGGGGAAATAACTATGCCCTTAGAAGCACAGAGCACAGGACACAGCACCACTGGACTGAACAGGACACGGCACAGGACCCAGCAGCACTACGGAACTCAGCAGGACAGAGCACAGGACACAGCACCACTGGACTGATACTGCAGAATGTGTAAACTTTGTAATATTGCAGTACCACTGGACTTTTACTGCTGAATGTGTGAACTTGGTAATATTGCAGTACCAATGGGCTTATACTGCAGGATTGGTTGTGCAAATTTTGTGGTAATTAAAAAATATTAAAGTAGTTTTTGGTATTTTTTAAAAAAACTTTTTTTTATTTTTTTAAACACAGGGGAATATTGGGGAAATAACTATGCCCTTAGAAGCACAGAGCACAGGACACAGCACCACTGGACTGAACAGGACACAGCACAGGACCCAGCAGCACCACTGACCTCAGAAGGACAGAGCACAGCACACAGCACCACTGGACTGATACTGCAGAACACAGCACAGCACAGCACAGCACAGCACTAAACAGCACAGCACAGCACTAAACAGCACAGCACAGCACAGCACAGCACAGCACAGAACTAAACAGCACAGAACTAAACAGCACAGAACTAAACAGCACAGAGGACCACCTAACACACCCTCCCTCTACCCTGATCAATGCCCGAGTGAAGATGGCGGCGACTAGCGGGGAATTTATAGGATCCGAGTATCGCGAGATCCGACAACGGGATTATGAGTCAGAGCCTCAGTTTCACTTTTGAATTTGGCGCCAATACCCGGATCTGTCTCGGATCCGACTCGGATCCGCAACGTTCGGGTGGGCTCGGATTCAGGAAATCCGAGTGCGCTCATCCCTAATATATAGCCTAGCAAAACAATTCAGAATTGCCTACGAATCAGACATTACCCAGTAGTGCTGTAGTCAGATATGAAAACTAGAATTAGAGCAGTAAAATGTACATAAATGTAATAAAATGTTACATAATAAAGAATAAGGTATAAAGTAATCTGCACATTAATGTGATCACTGCTTTACATACATCTGACCATCTAACCACAGTAATATTACTGTACAGAACTAATATTAATCTCCTCTCATACACAATTATAATAAAACTATTAATCTCAGTGTTACAGGGACTCACCCAGCGCTGACATCAGGCTGCAGTGATAACACCACAGTTACTGGCTGTATTTTCTGTCAGACACTGAGCACTAGATACAAAACTGTAAAAATAATACACTAGAGAGAAAAGTGACGGTGGCCATTTTGTTGAGGCCAGTGTTCATGAAAACCTATGCAGATGCTCATGGAAATGTGTCCTAGGCTGCAGACAATGTGTTATAATACATGTAATACACCTACTAACTGTCGGGTTCCATGATTAGAGAAAGGAGGGCTTCTGGGTAACCAGAAACTCCCCCTAAGTGCGCTTGACGGAGAGCATCCTCATGACCGTCACACAATACGGCCATTAGAACCAGGCCGGCCCCGCTGACCAAAAACAAAAAAAGAAACAACCCAAAAAAAAAAATGAAATTGCAGCGGCATCCCCCGAATCCTGCGCCCTAGGTTGTGGACAGATCAGCCTACTGATTGCACGCTCCACCAAACTCCCTGACACACAGCGAACAATGAATGCAGCCAAGGTGCGCCCATATCTATGGGCCTAGAGTTCAATGTAAACATTCAGTCCGGACATAGACATAAAAATCTTATAATACTTACAACCCAAACCACATAACTCTCTCTCTTCCAGACACGGACAGCTTGGGTGACTTGTCCGGTATCCAGGAGAGCTCCAGACTGCCTACCCTCCATGGAGTAGGTATGATGCCATCTATACTACCAAGAGACTATAAATTTCCCAGCACTGCTAATAGAACTGATTTCCTTTATCTCATAAGATGTTAATTCCCATTTTCTCCCAAAGTGGCCTCTGCCTGTAAGAGGTTATTTATAGTGATCTGGGAATCAGAGGTGAAAAAGGAGGTTTACACCAGGAGAGAGGGCTAATCTAATACACAAGTCACCACTCAGAAGTTCTGTCATTACATACAGACACATCTACATATCATGTCATTTACATAGGACACGCGAATCCAGGCTGTCTACTAATACCTGTTAGCAATACACAAAACATGTCAATATAAGTATAGACACCTGCAAATAATATCTGTATTTTGTGATGTGACTCCATCAGTGTTCATTATAATGAATACTCTACTGTACGTTATTATGGCTACTAGGCAAGCTCGTAATTCTATGACCCGTATAACACAACTCAGTCTATGGCCTCGTTCTATTTTATGGTCACAGAACTCCTCAGTGATTTCTGACATTATCTAAGGCTGTGCATTATCCCATATAATTATGGAAGGGGCTATAATTATCAGTAATAATCAATGTATTGCATGAATTACGTCATACTTTGATGAAATGTATACAGGTCATAGAAAAGCTGGCTCCTTATGGCAGGGGTGCATTTTTCTTTATAATACACCAGTTTCCTAATCAACAAGGAAATCAGAATACACCGGGTCCGATACAAAGTGGAACACAACTTGGGAATAATTTACGGTCCACAAATGTGCAGGAAAAATAGCGTATATAAGCCCATATGCCGAGTCACAGGCATCTCAAGATACATCCAGCTCCACATCTGTAGCGCTAGATTTATGGCAGGCACACTTACACCTATATACGCCCATTAACGCGCAAACAACTCGCAGTCGCAATAAAATTCTGGAAATATTTTTCATTTAAAAAAATGAATTTGCTATTGCGCCATATAATCTTTTATCTTCTTGTACACGGTAGTAGCAAAAAAATTGGATTGCGTGGACATACCCTTATTGTACGCCCCTTCTCTCGCCCGTCACACCTTTTCAAGTCTGAGTGTAGATGCTACTTACAGGATTTTGTGTGTAATACGCAATATACACTATGCAAACAGACATACGTACAACTCTGCATCAGACCCCATGATTTATGGGCAATCACATCACAACTCGCCATTTACAGATGTTATTTACAGGATTGTAAACACATATTAGAATTACTTGTGCATTAGTAACTCACACATCTATGTTGCCGATACAATCTCTTCAAGTAGATACTATCTTTTATTTATAAAGCACCAATAAACTGCTTAATGCCGTACAATGAGGATATCCTGATACTAACAAATAACATACAATGATATCAAACAGAAGATAAAGATGGTCCTGCCCAACAAGCTCACAATCTGAGAGGTGGAGGGAACCACTTGATACATGAGGTAGCGGATTAACAATCATAGCTGTTGGTGGGGATACAAATTCATGGACACATCCAGATCCCGGCTCCAGACAGCTCATAACCACAGGCAGAGCACCAGTTCCCACTGGCAGCTGGTAATTGCAGGTACAGCTCTAGTTCCTAGCTCCAGGCAGTTGGTAATTGCAGGTACAGCTCTAGTTCCTAGCTCCAGGCAGCTGGTAATTGCAGGTACAGCTCTAGTTCCTAGCTCCAGGCAGTTGGTAATTGCAGGTACAGCTCTAGTTCCTAGCTCCAGGCAGCTGGTAATTGCAGGTACAGCTCTAGTTCCTAGCTCCAGGCAGTTGGTAATTGCAGGTACAGCACTAGTTCCTAGCTCCAGGCAGTTGGTAATTGCAGGTACAGCACTAGTTCCTACCTCCAGGCAGTTGGTAATTGCAGGTACAGCACTAGTTCCTAGCTCCAGGCAGTTGGTAATTGCAGGTACAGCTCTAGTTCCTAGCTCCAGGCAGCTGGTAATTGCAGGTACAGCTCTAGTTCCTAGCTCCAGGCAGTTGGTAATTGCAGGTACAGCACTAGTTTCTAGCTCCAGGCAGTTGGTAATTGCAGGTACAGCTCTAGTTCCTAGCTCCAGGCAGTTGGTAATTGCAGGTACAGCACTAGTTCCTAGCTCCAGGCAGTTGGTAATTGCAGGTACAGCACTAGTTCCTAGCTCCAGGCAGTTGGTAATTGCAGGTACAGCACTAGTTCCTAGCTCCAGGCAGTTGGTAATTGCAGGTACAGCACTAGTTCCTAGCTCCAGGGAGTTGGTAATTGCAGGTACAGCTCTAGTTACTGGTTCCTGGTAGTTGAGAAATTCTGGCACAGCACTAGTTCCTGGCAGTTGGTAATTGCAGGTACAGCAGGTAATTGCAAGTAAAATATTATGTAATGCATTATGGATCGTTGCTGTGTTTATTGTATACTACTATAAATATCATGTCCAGTGCTGTGGACCTTTTGTGGCGCCTTACAAATACAAGATAATAATAATAATAATAATAATAGTTCCTGGCTCCTAGCAGTTGGTAATTGCAGGTACAGGACCAGTCCCTTGCTCTGTGCAGTTGGTGATTACAGACATTAATATACATGTGAGACAGAGTTTCCATCGCTAGCTACACAACTGCATATTTAGCTCTAATCAGAGTTTACATATCTTAAACTTTATAAGCAACAAAGATACTGTGTGTATGTAATGTGTAAAGGTAAATGATCCACAGGTTAAATACACACCATACTGCACACACATCGAAGTTCCTAAATACAGCTACCTGATGGATATCGTACCTGTGGCTGAATCACTTAGAAATAACTTGTATAAATTTAGTTAGTGCTTCAGTCCTTAGTGACCGGCCAGACTTCCTTGGTGATGCACCATGTGAACACTGGTGAGCAGAGGACAATTAGGCAACCCGCTAATCGGTTCTCACCAGAGGCCAAGAAGTGTACTTACAGGGAAGTGCAGGATATTTTTGGGCTAGAAGTGATGCAGCCATCATGCAGTCCCTGGCTGTTCTCCATTGTACTGGTTCCCAAGAAGGACAAGATGATGAAGCTTTGCATAGATTACCACTGGTTGATGCTCTGGTAGATGAGTTAGCTGGAGCAAAGTATATTTACACATTTGTAAGCAAGGAGTATTGGCAGATACCGCTGAACCCCGAGGCTCAGGAATGGTCGGCATTCATCACCCCATTTGACCTGTTCGAGTTTAAGTCCATGCCATGTGGGATGAAGAATGCGCCAGCCACCTTCCAGCGTGTGGTTGATCACCTGCTGGAAGGATGTAAAGGCTTTGCTCAGGCGTCCTTGGATGACATTGCCATTTTTAGTACGCCCTGGGAGGATCATCTGAAACATGTAGGGCAAGTGTTGGAGAAAATTCAGTGGTCAGGTCTGACCATCAGAGCAGATAAGTGTCAAATGGGGATGTCAGAGGTGCAATACCTGGGTCATCGTGTGGGGGGAGGTAGGGTTAAGCCAGAACCAGCTAAGGTAGAGGCAATCTGAGACTGGCCCCGTCCCACAACCCAAAGACAAGTGCTGATCTTCTTAGGGACCTCAGGGTACTACCGACGTTTCATCCTACTGTAGCAAAGCCCCTGACAGATCCTACTAAGAAGAAACTCCCCAAAGTAGTTGACTGGACACCCGCTTGTGAGCTGGCATTTCAGTTGTTAAAGGAAGCCCTGGTTCATGCTCCAGTACTGTTGGCACCCAATTATGACAAGGACTTTATTGTGCAAACTAATGCGTCACAGTATGGACTGTGAGCAGTACTTAGCCAGGTGGGGCTAGATGGGCAAGAGCACCCTGTGGCCTATTAGAGCAAGAAACTGTTAACCGGGAGGTGGGGTATACCGCAATTGAAAACGCATGTTTGCCCATTGTTTAGCCAATGAATAAACTTCAACCTTACTTGTATGGACGACATTTTACTGTGGTGACTGATCATAATCCTTTAAAGTGGCTACAACACCCCTCAGGGGAGAATGATAGTTACTGTGGAGCCTCGCCCTTCAAAATTATGACTTTCATATAGTTCATAAGAAATGAAAGGCGCACAGCAATGCTGACGGACTGTCTAGGCAGGAAGAGCCACATCCCCCAGTCACCTCCGACAACCCAAAGAGACTGCGGGATCAGGAGCCGAATCAGGGGGACGTGGCCCGCATGGACAAGAGGGGAGGAGTGTGGCTGGATCACTTAGAAATAACTTATTGTATAAATTCATTTTAATTAGTGGTGCAATGCGCCAATATATATTATTGCAAATGTACTGATTTTTGCATTATAAATATATTGATTTCTGAGGCCATATGCCATGATATAGGAAATTTGTTTCTGTAACTGCTGAAGAACGGCAATCCCATGCTAATTAGGTCTTTCATCTGAGAGTGGCCAACATATCTTTTTAGTCTGAAAACACAGCAGAGAGTCGTTATCTTAATAACCTGTGTATTCTGTCCTGTTAAAAAGATAGGGGACTATTTGAATAAAGTAACTGCAAGTAATTTGGGAAATCACAGATTGATGTGAATTTTGTTAAATTTAAAATTGTGTTAAATCCAAATTTAGAGAATAAATTACATCTGCGTTATCTCCTGCCAACATGCGTGCCAGAAACGGTATATAAAGAGCTGTATTTTGTAATTTAACTGTATTACACCATCTGTACTTCTGGAATATCACTAGTACCTTCAACTAGCGTGTTATGGTCCTTGTCAGGACCCTTGAGCAATAAACATCACTGCTTGAAGATTCTGCTGACACCTAATGCCTACAGTATCCTGTGACCAACAGAGAAGAGCTTACACTATAATGTGCTCCTCGGCTGTCCTGTGTTGAACCCAGTGTCTCTGTGTCACGTTCTGCCCGCTACCCAGCAGCCATGATCCATAGTAAGCGGTTAGGAGGTACCAGCTAACCCACAGAATAGAGGCGCTGCAGCAGTTATACCAGCTACCCAGAAGTAAGTGGTTCCAGGTGCTGGTGAAGGAGCCCAGTGGTGGCAGCCGAATTCTCCTACAACTATTGCGCAGTTGGCGAGTGTCTGGTGGCAGGTGACACCAGTAGGAGTGGTCAGTAACAGTCGGATACTGACGGTGAGACAGCAACCCTGATAAACTGTGTAACATCCCTTCTCCTTCAAGGGCGCTAGGCATGCCCTCTGTCCCAAGGACGCTAGGCATGCCCCCTGTCCCAAGGGCGCTAGGCATGCCCTCTGTCCCAAGGGCGCTAGGCAAGCCCTCTGTCCCAAGGGCGCTAGGCATGCCCTTTCTCCCAAGAGCGCTAGGCATGCCCCCTCTCCCAAGAGCGCTAGGCATGCCCTCTGTCCCAAGGGCGCTAGGCATGCCCTCTGTCCCAAGGGCGCTAGGCATGCCCCCTGTCCCAAGGGCGCTAGGCATGCCCCCTCTCCCAAGAGCGCTAGGCATGCCCTCTGTCCCAAGAGCGCTAGGCATGCCCTCTGTCCCAAGGGCGCTAGGCATGAACTCTGTCCCAAGGATGCTAGGCATGCCCTCTGTCCCAAGGGCGCTAGGCATGCCCCCTGTCCCAAGGGCGCTAGGCATGCCCTCTGTCCCAAGGACGCTATTGTCAGGCGCCGTCCGCACGGCCGCCTGTCTGCCTGACAGCGCGTCTGGTTGCTATGCAACCAGACGCATCACTTCCGGATCCCCCTGCCATCTGACACCTGGCTGTGATGACGCGCCCTGTTGCTAGGCAACGGGACGCTATGTAGGATTCCCGGCGGCAGGTATGACAGCGCTGCAGCGCTGATTCTGATTGGGTTACCACAGTATTTAAACCTCTTCCTGCCCTCTCACCAGTGCCAGAGTATCAGGTCTTCCTGTCTCCAGCGTTTGTGTATACCAGTTGCTGTATTCGTTCCTGACTATCCTCGTGCTGCTTGTGACCCTTTTGACCCGGACCGTTTGACCACCCCTATCTGGATTCTGCCTTTGTACTGTGCTCCCTGAAAGTTACCGACCCGGCTTGCCTCACCATTCTTCTGGAATTCCCTTTGTACCTCTTCTACCTGAACGTTGCTGACCCGGCCTGTCTGACACCTCCTTGTATCTCGCTGTGGACTCTAGGAAGGACCGCGACCTGCGTGTCCCTGCAGCGGAGTCCATACTTCCTTGCGGGGGTTCCTGGTGAATACCAGGGGCACGTTAGACTCCGCGCCTTCCTCTGAGTTGCGCCAACAACAGCAGGTACCCACTATCAGTCGTACACCCACTATCAGTCGTGACAGTATACTCTGGCCATGACAACGGAGGGGTCTGGTGAACCGTCTGCTCGTGACCTACTCCTGCATTTGGCTCAACGAGTGGAGCAACAAGAAGCAGCCCAAGCGCATCTCCTACAATGTGTCCAAGGGATTGCTACCCGCTTCGATACATTTCAGAATGCTGCACCCGCTACACCAGCCATAACCTCTGTGGCATCCACAGCATCCAGTTTGGTAACGGTCTCTACAGCGGCCTCCGGTGTACGCATCCCGACACCCGAAAAGTTTGAGGGTGATCCCAAGAAGTGCAGGGGCTTTCTGAACCAATGTGCCATTCAATTTGAGTGCAACCCAGGGGCCTTTTCTTCAGAACGCACCAAAGTAGCCTTTCTCATCTCCCTCCTCAGTGGTCAAGCCCTTGCCTGGGCCTCACCTTTATGGGAACAAGGGGGTCCACTTCTTAATAACTCCAACTCCTTTATTGAAGCTTTCAGGAAAGTCTTCGATGATCCCGGAAGAGTTGCTTCTGCAGCTACTAGCTTGTTAAACCTCCGCCAAGGTGACCTGTCCGTGGGGCAATACGCAGTTCAATTTCGAACCCTGGCTTCCGAGTTAAAATGGAATAACGAAGCACTGGTGGCAACCTTTTGGCAGGGTCTGGTGGACCGGATTAAGGATGAGCTAATTTCCAGAGAACTCCCGGCCGAGTTAGATTCTCTCATCTCCATGTGCATCAAGGTGGATTTGCGCTACCAAGAGCGCACGCAGGAATGCTCTCCTGGCAAACGGTTCATACCACGGCTAGCACCCCAGTTCCAAAATCCCATCCTGCCAGTGGACGAGCCAATGCAAGTAGGACGCTCTAAATTATCCCTTGAAGAGAGGGAGAGACGCTTCAAACAACGCCTGTGTCTGTATTGTGGAGATCCGGGACACCTGCTAAGAGTTTGTCCTAAGAAACCGGGAAACTCTTCCTCCTAAACGGTGGCGGGGAGGCCGTTTTAGGAGAATCCACAGTTGCTCCCTATTCTAAAGAAAATTCCCCAGAATTTCAGATGGCTGTCATCCTGAGCACCCCCAAGGGTACCTTTTCCACCACGGCCTTTGTGGACTCCGGCTCCTCCGGGAACTTCATTTCGGCAGATCTAGCTTCGCAGCTCCAAATACCTTTAAACCCATTGCCTCAACCGTTATCTCTGACGGCAGTCGACGGAAGTCGTGTCACTCACGGCTCCATCTCCTCCGTGACTTCTCCTGTTCGGTTGATGGTAGGAGTACTTCATAGCGAAATGATCCAACTTTTGGTGTTGCCGAGGTCCATTAATCCCCTCATCTTGGGGCTACCGTGGCTGAGAAAACATTCTCCTCAGATGGATTGGGACCACGCTCAAGTTATGTCGTGGGGTTCAGGATGTCGCTTTGAATGTCTGTCTAGAGTCTTGCCTCCAAAATGTCAAGTAATGGCTCATTCCGAGCTAACCCACCTTCCTGAGGCCTATATGGAATTCCAAGATGTATTCAGTAAAGTGGAAGCGGAGATCTTGCCTCCTCATCGTCCCTGGGATTGCGCTATTGTTTTATCCCCTGACCAACCCATCCCCAAAGGGAGGACCTACCCTTTATCTCGTCCAGAGACGTCAGCCATGTCTCAATACATTTCAGAAAACCTGAAACGGGGATTTATCCGCAAATCCACTTCCCCAGCGGGTGCAGGGTTTTTTTTCGTTAAGAAGAAGGATGGGTCTCTTCGGCCTTGTATTGATTATCGTCCTCTCAACCGCATCACTGTCAAAAATCGATATCCACTATCTCTCATCTCCGACCTCTTTGACAAACTCAGTGGATCTCAAATTTTTTCCAAACTAGATCTCCGTGGGGCCTATAATTTGATTCGCATCAAAAAGGGAGACGAATGGAAAACGGCCTTTAACACCAGAGATGGACATTTCGAGTACCTGGTGATGCCCTTCGGCCTCTGCAACGCCCCAGCCATCTTCCAAACCTTTGTTAACGATATCTTTCATGACCTGTTATACACTTCTGTGGTAGTGTATTTAGACGATATATTAATATTTTCTAAAGATCTGAAGACTCATCGGGAACAAGTAAAGGAGGTCTTACGTAGACTCCGGAAACATCACCTCTACTGCAAGCTGGAGAAATGTGTGTTTGAGATTAGCCAGGTACCTTTTCTTGGTTTCATTGTGTCGGGTCAAGGTCTTTGTATGGATCCCACCAAGGTGTCAGCTATTCTGGACTGGCCTCAGCCACAAGGCCTTAAAGCTATTCAAAGGTTCATTGGCTTTGCAAACTATTATCGCCAATTTATTCAGGGATTCTCCACCATTATAGCCCCCATTACAGCTTTAACCAGGAAGACTGCCAACCCCAGGGTTTGGTCCTCGGAAGCCATGTCTGCCTTCATAACGTTAAAGAAAGCATTTTCTTCAGCCCCAGTTCTGTCCCAGCCAGATCAAGAACGACCTTTCTTCTTAGAGGTAGATGCATCCTCTGTAGGCATTGGGGCGGTGCTTTTTCAAGAGTCTCCGGCTGGCTCACACAACCCGTGTGGGTTTTTCTCCAGACGATTTCTTCCTAGTGAATGTAATTATGGATTAGGGGACAAGGAGTTACTGGCCATCAAGGCGGCTCTGGAGGAATGGCGACATCTGTTGGAGGGGGCTATATTTCCTGTTACTGTGTTTACCGACCATCGGAACCTAGTGTTCATTCAAGAGGCTCGTTGCCTTAATCCTCGGCAAGCCCGCTGGGCATCCTTCTTTGCTCGATTTAACATGAAGCTCACATTCTGCCCGGGAGCCATGAACGGACGTGCCGATGCATTATCTCGCTCATTTGACAATTCCGATCGTTTAAGACCGTTGGTTGCTCAGCATATTATTGATCTTTCTAATATCGTAGCCCTTACTAGGACCAAAACGTCCTCTCCTCCTCCAGGCCGGTCATTCGTGGAACCTCATCTCCGGCTCAAGACCCTGCAGTGGGCTCATTCATCCCGCATTGCCGGCCATGCTGGAATAAAGAAGACAACATCGCTGCTTTGCCGACGCTTCTGGTGGCCTAATGTACGTGCCGATATTGGTAAATTTATTGCTTCCTGCACTACTTGTGCTCAACACAAAACTTGTAGAAGAGTTCCGGCAGGCCTTCTTCGTCCACTCCCTATCCCCGATGCTCCTTGGGAAAGTGTGGCCATGGATTTTATCACAGACCTACCCCACAGTGCAGGGTTTACCACTATCTGGGTGGTTATTGATCGATTTTCGAAGATGGCACATTTTATTCCTCTAACTGGACTGCCCACGGCCAGTCGTCTGGCAGATATCTTTATCAAGGAGATATTCAGATTACATGGTTGCCCGAAGGAGATCATTTCGGACCGTGGAGTCCAATTCACATCCCATTTTTGGAGAACCTTTTGTAAGAGATTGAACATAGAATTGAAATTCTCTTCGGGATACCATCCGCAAACCAACGGACAGACGGAGCGAATCAATCAGGATCTCGAGACATTCCTCCGCTGTTTTACCTCCGACAATCAGAATAAATGGTCTCAATTCCTTCCTTGGGCGGAGTTCTCCCATAACCAACACATTCATGAGTCTACCGGATTCTCCCCATTCTTTATTGTATACGGAAGTCATCCTGTGTTTCCGGATCCTTTTCCAGTGTCCTCTTCACCGGTTCCAGCTGTAGATACTCTTTATCGGGAGTTTTCTCTCATTTGGGCTAAGACTAAGATGGCTTTACTCAAGGCTACTCAGCATCACAAAATCTTTGCAGATCGTCATCGGAGGGCCACTCCTCTCTTAAAGGTGGGAGACCAAGTATGGCTATCCACCCGGGACCTAAGACTAAAGGTTCCTTCTATGAAGATGGCTCCTCGATTTATTGGCCCGTACACCATCATGCAAGTCATTAATCCTGTATGCTTTAAATTGAAACTTCCTCCTTCTCTGAGATGTCATAATACTTTTCATGTCTCATTACTACGACCAGTGGTACTCAATAAATTCTATCGACCTCCCTGTCGTCCCCCACCAATACAAACCTCTTCTGGAACTGAATTCGAAGTCAATCGGATCTTGGCCTCTCGCATTCTTCGTGGCAAACAGCAATTTCTTGTCCATTGGAAAGGATT
This sequence comes from Mixophyes australis, assembly GCA_036250195.1. NCBI lineage: Eukaryota > Metazoa > Chordata > Amphibia > Anura > Limnodynastidae > Mixophyes > Mixophyes australis. The sequence continues at coordinate 418,871,485 of JAVHZZ010000002.1, read as the reverse complement.
TGGCCCAGAGGAGAGATCATGGGTGGACAAGCAGGACCTTCACGCTCCTAGAATTCTCAAAAAGTTCCTTCAAACAGGAGGAAGAAGAGGAGGGTATACTGTCAGGCGCCGTCCGCACGGCCGCCTGTCTGCCTGACAGCGCGTCTGGTTGCTATGCAACCAGACGCATCACTTCCGGATCCCCCTGCCATCTGACACCTGGCTGTGATGACGCGCCCCGTTGCTAGGCAACGGGACGCTATGTAGGATTCCCGGCGGCAGGTATGACAGCGCTGCAGCGCTAATTCTGATTGGGTTACCACAGTATTTAAACCTCTTCCTGCCCTCTCACCAGTGCCAGAGTATCAGGTCTTCCTGTCTCCAGCGTTTGTGTATACCAGTTGCTGTATTCGTTCCTGACTATCCTCGTGCTGCTTGTGACCCTTTTGACCCGGACCGTTTGACCACCCCTATCTGGATTCTGCCTTTGTACTGTGCTCCCTGAAAGTTACCGACCCGGCTTGCCTCACCATTCTTCTGGATTTCCCTTTGTACCTCTTCTACCTGAACGTTGCTGACCCGGCCTGTCTGACACCTCCTTGTATCTCGCTGTGGACTCTAGGAAGGACCGCGACCTGCGTGTCCCTGCAGCGGAGTCCATACTTCCTTGCGGGGTTTCCTGGTGAATACCAGGTGCACGTTAGACTCCGCGCCTTCCTCTGAGTTGCGCCAACAACAGCAGGTACCCACTATCAGTCGTACACCCACTATCAGTCGTGACAGCTATGCATGCCCTCTGTCCCAAGGATGCTAGGCATGCAACCTGTCCCAAGGGCGCTAGGCATGCCCCCTGTCCCAAGGGCGCTAGGCATGCGCTCTCTTCCAAGAGCGCTAGGCATGCCCTCTGTCCCAAGGGCGCTAGGCATGCAACCTGTCCCAAGGGCGCTAGGCATGCCCCCTGTCCCAAGGGCGCTAGGCATGCCCTCTGTCCCAAGGGCGCTAGGCATGCCCTATGTCCCAAGGGCGCTAGACATGCCCTCTGTCCCAAGGGCGCTAGGCATGCCCCCTGTCCCAAGGGCGCTAGGCATGCCCTCTCTTCCAAGAGCGCTAGGCATGCCCTCTGTCCCAAGGGCGCTAGGCATGCCCTCTGTAACCTTGATTGGGCAGCGTCACCTTTATCTTCTCCTTTACTGTTTCTGAATAATAATAATAATAATAATAACAGTAATAATAGAAATCTGAGCTTGACCTTAAAGTTGCACTATCAGACCCTGGAGTCATTTATCCCAGGGCTCCGTATAAAGCTGGGGTGTAGGCTGGGTGTTGCTATGGACGGGTGCCGCACCATTGAGAAGTCAAAGAGATCGCAGCTTGCTAATTATCCTCCCACTCGACACCCTGCTAAAGCCATTTTACAGTGGTGAACGGAGAAGACTTTCCGTGGTTATACCACAGAAACAGTGGAGCCTCAGGAAAAACTACTTCACCCTGTGGGTCCCGGGGCTCCAGGGAAGGACGAGCAGGTAAGGGGGGTGTAACCTGCAGCGCTGCTTTAAGCCTTTATGTGAGCCCCTTACTCTAACCAACAGTGCCGATTTTAGAAGACTTGTGACCTAACTGCTGGGATGGTTGGAAGACGAGTCCAAGTCAGCACAGTAATGAATGGTGTGCTTGGGGGGAGCAGGGGGTTTGGGGTAGTGCTGTAAATGTATAATGACCCCCCATGTATAATGACCCCCCCATGTATAACGACCCCCATGTATAATGACACCGCCATCTATAATGACCCCCCATGTATAATGACCCCTCCATGTATAATGACACCCCCATGTATAATGACGCCTCCCATTTATAATGATCCCCCCAATATATAATGACCCCCCATGTATAATGACCCCCCATGTATAATGACCCCCCCAATATATGACCCCCCCATGTATGACACCCCCCATGTATAATGACGCCTCCCATTTATAATGACCCCCCCAATATATAATGATCCCCCCATGTATAATGACCCCCCATGTATAATGACCCCTCCATGTATAATGACCCCCCATGTATAATGACACCTCCATGTATAATGACGCCTCCCATTTATAATGACCCCCACATGTATAATGACCCCTCCATGTATAATGACCCCTCCATGTATAATGACACCCCCATGTATAATGACACCTCCCATGTATAATGACCCCCCCAATATATAATGACCCCCCCATGTATAATGACCCCCAATATATAATGACCCCACATGTATAATGACCCCCCATGTATAATGACACCCCCATGTATGATGACCCCTCCATGTATAATGACACCCCCATTTATAATGACCCCCCCATGTATAATGACCTCGCATGCAGCCTGATACACACCACAACAACCAGCCCTCATCAAAGATGGCGGAATGAGATTTGGTCTCGCATTAGCCCACGTGACGTGAGCCGGACGTGACGCGGTGAGGATGTGATTGGCTGCTGCGGGCTCGGCGTCTCCATGGCAGCCCCTCCTCGCTCCGCCCACCCGGCTAAGATGGCGACGCCACCGATTAACGTTTAAGGTAGAGGAGGAGCTGCGGAGAGCGAGACATCCGGGGCCTGGATCACCGGGGACCCCCAGCACCCGCCGCCAGCACACAACCCGGCCGTCACCCCCCGGGGCCCCGCTCTCCCGTCACATCTGCTGGGGGCCACAGAGACACCGGGGCCACAGCTGTGACCGAGGCGGCCGATGCTGGACCGGTGGCTGCTGTGTGATACCTGGCAGAGGGGGCACTTTATAACTGGCACAGTATAACCAGCGGTGATAGGTGGCCCTGGGTGCCCGGCTGTGATACCTGGCACAGGTGGTACCTCATACGTGGCAGTGGGTGAGGGCACAGGTGGCACTGGATACCCGGCGGTGATACCTGGCACAGGATACCCGTCAGTGATACCTGGCACAGGTGGTACCTGATACGTGGCAGTGGGTGAGGGCACAGGTGGCACTGGATACCCGGCGGTGATACCTGGCACAGGATACCTGTCAGTGATACCTGGCACTGGATACCCGTCAGTGATACCCGGCGGTGATACCTGGCACAGGATACCCAGCAGTGATACCTGGCACTGGATACCCGGCGGTGATACCTGGCACAGGTGGCACAGGATACCCGTCAGTGATACCTGGCACTGGATACCCAGCAGTGATTGTTGGCACTGGACACATTGCAGTGGGTGAAGGCACAGTTGGCACAGGATACCCGTCAGTGATACCTGGCACTGGATACCCAGCAGTGATTGTTGGCACTGGACACATTGCAGTGGGTGAAGGCACAGGATACCCGTCAGTGATACCTGGCACTGGATACCCAGCAGTGATTGTTGGCACTGGACACATTGCAGTGGGTGAAGGCACAGTTGGCACAGGATACCCGTCAGTGATACCTGGCACTGGATACCCAGCAGTGATTGTTGGCACTGGACACATTGCAGTGGGTGAAGGCACAGGATACCCGTCAGTGATACCTGGCACTGGATACCCGTCAGTGATATCTGGCACAGTTGGCACTGGACAGCGCTGTTCCCAGCGGTGGTGATACACAGACCTTTTGGGGGGCACACTGCTCTCTGGAATCTCCCCCCTGGGACTCTGGTGTCGGTGACTTGGGGAAGGTCCCTCAATGCATTGTACATTTGGTATCACCTGAGACCAGCTCTTCACCTCCGCTCCAGGCATGACCACCCCGGCTCTGCTCCCCCTGTCCGGGCGCAGGATCCCAGCGCTGAACCTGGGGCCTTCCTCCATCCCCCATCACCGAGCCACCCTGAGGCTCTCCGAGAAGTTCATCCTGCTCCTCATCCTCAGTGCCTTCATTACGCTGTGTTTCGGGGCCTTCTTCTTCCTCCCCGACTCATCCAAGCACAAACGCTTTGACCTGGGCCTTGAGGATGTGCTGATACCCCATATAGACTCGGATAAAGGAGACAAGAACACGGGGGGCTTTCTCATCCATGGCCAGGGGCACGATGAGCACCGGCACAGGTATACCACCTTTATTATGTTATCCAGCGCCGTGTGCAGGCTGCTGTGGTCTGTACTCACATTATAAATGTCTGTAATGAGATGTCTATAAATCACTGGCCCTACGAGTCCCTGCTCCAGGGGAGTTATACTCTTTACTATGAGACTTGGATGGGAGTTGTATATTTAATTTCCCATTGCAGAGAGGACATCAGGAGAACTGAGATCCTGTTAGTGTGCTAACATACTATCCAGCATCACAGACATCCTGGCCCTGTGTCTGTATGTGTTATATGCATATATTAATATCATCTCCAGCTGGGTGTACGGACCCCGTAGTCCCTGTATCCGTGTGTCTCCCTGGCTGGGTACGGACCCCGTAGTCCCTGTATTTGTGTGACTCCTCGGCTGGGTGTACAGACCCTGTAGTCCTTGTATCCGTGTGTCTCCCCGCTGTGTGTACGGTCCCTGTATCCGTGTGACTCCCCGGCTGGGTGTACGGACCCCGTAGTCCCTGTATCCGTGTGACTCCCCGCTGGGTGTACAGACCCTGTAGTCCCTGTATCCGTGTGACTCCCCGGCTGGGTGTACAGACCCCGTAGTCCCGGTATCCGTGTGACTCCTCGCTGGGTGTACAGACCCCGTAGTCCCTGTATCCGTGTGACTCCCCAGCTGGGTGTACAGACCCCGTAGTCCCTGTATCCGTGTGACTCCCCAGCTGGGTGTACAGACCCCGTAGTCCCGGTATCCGTGTGACTCCTCGCTGGGTGTACAGACCCCGTAGTCCCTGTATCCGTGTGACTCCCCGCTGGGTGTACAGACCCTGTAGTCCCTGTATCCGTGTGACTCCCCGGCTGGGTGTACAGACCCCGTAGTCCCTGTATCCGTGTGACTCCCCAGCTGGGTGTACAGACCCAGTAGTCCCTGTATCCGTGTGACTCCTCGCTGGGTGTACAGACCCAGTAGTCCCTGTATCCGTGTGTCTCCCCAGCTGGGTGTACAGACCCCGTAGTCCCGGTATCCGTGTGACTCCTCGCTGGGTGTACAGACCCCGTAGTCCCGGTATCCGTGTGACTCCTCGCTGGGTGTACAGACCCCGTAGTCCCTGTATCCGTGTGACTCCCCGGCTGGGTGTACGGACCCCGTAGTCCCTGTATCCGTGTGACTCCCCGCTGGGTTTACAGACCCCGTAGTCCCTGTATCCGTGTGACTCCTCGCTGGGTGTACAGACCCCGTAGTCCCTGTATCCGTGTGACTCCTCGCTGGGTGTACAGACCCCGTAGTCCCTGTATCCGTGTGACTCCTCGCTGGGTGTACAGACCCCGTAGTCCCTGTATCCGTGTGACTCCTCGCTGGGTTTACAGACCCCGTAGTCCCTGTATCCGTGTGACTCCTCGCTGGGTGTACAGACCCCGTAGTCCCTGTATCCGTGTGTCTCCCCAGCTGGGTGTACAGACCCCGTAGTCCCTGTATCCGCGTGACTCCTCGCTGGGTGTACAGACCCCGTAGTCCTTGTATCCGTGTGACTCCTCGCTGGGTGTACAGACCCCGTAGTCCCTGTATCCGTGTGACTCCTCGCTGGGTTTACAGACCCCGTAGTCCCTGTATCCGTGTGACTCCTCGCTGGGTGTACAGACCCCGTAGTCCCTGTATCCGTGTGTCTCCCCAGCTGGGTGTACAGACCCCGTAGTCCCTGTATCCGCGTGACTCCTCGCTGGGTGTACAGACCCCGTAGTCCCTGTATCCGTGTGACTCCTCGCTGGGTGTACAGACCCCGTAGTCCCTGTATCCGTGTGTCTCCCCAGCTGGGTGTACAGACCCCGTAGTCCCTGTATCCGCGTGACTCCTCGCTGGGTGTACGGACCCCGTAGTCCCGGTATCGGTGACTGCCAGGCTGGTTGCCCTGGTGACTGTCCGCTTTGTAAATGCTGAGCAGTGTCTATACGTGCAGCCTGGTCGGTGACTTACTTGACATCCCTGATTCTAATACACACAGCCCCTGGGAGCACTTGTTGCACAATACTGCGTCCCCTGGAAGTGAATTAGTTAACATAGTTACAGGTCTCCAGAGGCCGCAGCCTGCCCCTCACCTGCTGCATGCTAATCTCTTCCCATCACATACTGCTCCAGCAGTAGCAGCAGACAGATCGATCACAGAAGAACTCGCAATACCAGAGCAAAACACTGTAACACTGTGCACCTCACTGCATGTACCCCTGCTCCCTCCCTGTGACACTGCGCTCCTCACTGCATGTACCCCTGCTCCCTCCCTGTGACACAGTGCTCCCCACTGCATGTACGTACCCCTGCTCCGACCCTGTGACACTGCGCTCCTCACTGCATGTACCCCTGCTCTGACCCTGTGACACTGCGCTCCTCACTGCATGTATCCCTGCTCCGACCCTGTGCTCCTCACTGCATGTCCCCCTGCTCCGGCCCTGTGACACTGCGCTCCTCACTGCATGTGCCCCTGCTCCGGCCCTGTGACACTGCTCTCCTCACTGCATGTCCCCCTGCTCCGGCCCTGTGACACTGCGCTCCTCACTGCATGTACCCCTGCTCCGGCCCTGTGACACAGCGCTCCTCGCTGCATGTACCCCTGCTCCGGCCCTGTGACACTGCTCTCCTCACTGCATGTCCCCCTGCTCCGGCCCTGTGACACTGCGCTCCTCACTGCATGTACCCCTGCTCCGGCCCTGTGACACAGCGCTCCTCGCTGCATGTACCCCTGCTCCGGCCCTGTGACACTGCACTCCTCACTGCATGTACCCCTGCTCCGGCCCTGTGACACAGCGCTCCTCGCTGCATGTACCCCTGCTCCGGCCCTGTGACACTGCTCTCCTCACTGCATGTCCCCCTGCTCCGGCCCTGTGACACTGCTCTCCTCACTGCATGTCCCCCTGCTCCGGCCCTGTGACACTGCGCTCCTCACTGCATGTACCCCTGCTCCGGCCCTGTGACACTGCACTCCTCACTGCATGTCCCCCTGCTCTGACCCTGTGGCACTGCACTCCTCACTGCATGATACACAAATACACAACATGAGGATATGGGGACTTCTACTAGCGATAGGAACAGGAAGCTGAAATCCCCAAATAGGACTGTACTTCTCTTGGGGAATTCCATTATAAGAGGAATATATCTGGGAAATATGACTTGTATCAAAAGGCTTTAGAAATGTACAAGGAAAAGGAAGCTAGTGCGGTTTGTAAAAGAAGTAGTGAGTATTGTGAAAGAAAAACAGGTGATCAGATGTGTAAAGGCACAAGCTGAAGAGAATATGGCCCAGTCAGTAGGTAAAGGGGGCAAAATGTTTATTAGGTATATAAGTGAAAGGAGAAAAACAAAAGGAGGAATAATAAGACTAAAGACAAGAGAGTGAGAGTCTTGTTGAGGACACAAGGTAATAACAGATCATCTTAATAATTACCTTTGCTCAGCTTTCACTACAGATAGAGCCGGGAAGGGGCCACAGATAAGTTACAAGTATACTGATAAACATGAGGTAGATACAAGTACATTTACAGAGGAGAAGGTCCTAACAGAGCTCCCAGAACTGAGAGTGGATAAATAAATGGGGCCAGATGAGATACATCCAAGGATACTAAAAGAGCTTAAAGGGGGCTGGTAACACCATTAACAGAATTATTCAACCAGTCACTAGATACAGGAGTAATCCCAGAGGACTGGAGAAGAGTGAATGTAGTCCCACTACACAAAGTGGAAGCAAGGAAGAGACAACTACAGACCAGTGAGTCTTACATCAGTAGTAGGAGATTGGTGGAAACACTGTTATAGGAAAGAGTTGTAGAATATCTCAAATCCAGTAACTTACAGGATCCCAAACAGCAGGATCTACTGGGGGGAGATCAGGTCAAATAAATCTTATTGACTTTTTTGACTGGGTGACTAAAGTAATAGATCAAGGAGGGGCCGTAGATGCATCTTATCTAGATTTTATAGTGGCTTTTGACACTGTCCCACATCGCAGACTATTAAACTTAAATGTTTGGGATTGGAATCTAAGATGGGAGAATGGATAAGATCTTGGTTGCAGGATAGAAAACAGGAAGTTGTAGTATATGGAGAACACTCACAGGAGGGATAGGTTACCAGTGGAGAACCCCAGGGATCTATACTTGAACCAGTGCTTTTAATATCTTTATTGGTGACATTGCAAATGGTATTGAAGGGACAGTATGTCTTACTGCAGATGACACAAAGATATGTAACAGGGTAGACACACCAGGGGGGGTAAAACAAATGATTGATGATCTAGGTAGACTAGGTCAAGAAAGTGGCAGCTACAGTTTAATGGCAAAAAAATGCAAAATCAAAAGTTTATGGTATTAATGGCACTATAATGGAAACTAATGAGGAGGAAAGGGATCTACGAGTCACTATATCAGGTGACATAAAGGCAGATAAGTAATGTAACAAAGCAATGAGGAAGGTTAGTCAGATGCTGGTTGCATAGGGAGATGAATCCGTAGCAGAAAGAAAGAAGTAATAATACCACTGTATAGGTCATTGGTACGGCCTCATCTAGAATACTGTGTTCAGTTCTGGAGGCCGTATCTCCAGAAGGATATAAATACATTACAGAATGTACAGAGAAGGGCAACTAAAATGGTGCATGGTCTACAGAACAAAACTTACCTGGAGAGACTAAAAGATCTTATTATGTATAGTTTGTAGCAGAGAAGGGAACGGGGGACATGATAGAAATTTACAAATATATCCAGGGTTATAACAAGGTGCAGGAGGGAAACATTCTACAAAGGAAGAGAAGTATTAGAACACGAGGACATGTACTGACACTGGGGGGAAGAGAAGTATTAGCACACGAGGACATGTACTGACACTGGGGGGAAGAGAAGTATTAGAACACGAGGACATGCACTGACACTGGGGGGAAGAGAAGTATTAGAACACGAGGACATGCACTGACACTGGGGGGAAGAGAAGTATTAGAACACGAGGACATGTACTGACACTGGGGGGAAGAGAAGTATTAGAACACGAGGACATGTACTGACACTGGGGGGAAGAGAAGTATTAGAACACGAGGACATGTACTGACACTGGGGGGAAGAGAAGTATTAGCACACGAGGACATGTACTGACACTGGGGGGAAGAGAAGTATTAGGACACGAGGACATGTACTGACACTGGGGGGAAGAGAAGTATTAGAACATGAGGACATGTACTGACACTGGGGGGAAGAGAAGTATTAGCACACAAGGACATGCACTGACACTGGGGGGAAGAGAAGTATTAGGACACGAGGACATGTACTGACACTGGGGGGAAGAGAAGTATTAGAACACGAGGACATGTACTGACACTGGGGGGAAGAGAAGTATTAGCACACGAGGACATGCACTGACACTGGGGGGGAAGAGAAGTATTAGAACACGAGGACATGCACTGACACTGGGGGGAAGAGAAGTATTAGAACACGAGGACATGTACTGACACTGGGGGGAAGAGAAGTATTAGAACACGAGGACATGTACTGACACTGGGGGGGAAGAGAAGTATTAGGACACGAGGACATGTACTGACACTGGGGGGAAGAGAAGTATTAGAACATGAGGACATGTACTGACACTGGAGGGAAAGAGAAGTATTAGAACATGAGGACATGTACTGACACTGGGGGGAAGAGAAGTATTAGGACACGAGGACATGTACTGACACTGGGGAAGTAGGTTCAGAGGAAATGTGAGGAAACTACTACACAGAAAGGGTAGTGGATAAGTGGAATATTCTCCCATCAGGGGTGGTAGAGGATAATACAGTAGAGCAGTATAAACATGCTTGGGATAGACATAAGGATATCCTTACAACGATTAAAGTACCAAATGGGGTTTGAGGTCAGCATGGGTTAAACAATGGGCAGATTAGATGGGCCAAGCGGTTCTTATCTGCCGTCATATTCTATGTTTCTATTACTGTGAGAGATGTCCCTGTTAGCTGTACTGGGAGAGTCTCGGAGACTGACATATTAATATGATAAAGTGTCTGTATCCTCCCCACATAAAACCTCGCCTGTGTCTCATGGTCCGTTTGTCATAGACTGGAAGAACTTTCCCAATACAGGGGCAGTCACAACTTATTTTTAGAGGGTTGCCCCTTTTTTTATAGGTGCACCCCTGAGAATCGATCGTCTGGTGTTTACCCCCCTCTCCGCTTGCAGTGACGTGTTGCAGGGTATATACGGCATTCTGTGCTCCAGACACGATGTGTGTATATGTGACACCTGATTTGATTGGTCGCGGCTCCAATCCGGTCAGATGTAGCGTTTAATACAAAGTAATTCTGGGGGAGACAGTCGCCTAATCAATTATCTGGGCATTCAAAGCCAGGGAGGTGTCCCACTGTGGTCACCTTTATTATGCTACAATCTCTGCTGACTCAGTTTAAATTGTACCTATTAAAGTAGCTGTGTGATTACTGCGGCCTGTGAGCAACAAGTGTAAACGTCATTTCTAAAAGCAGCCACAGAAGTTCTGGTCCCGACAAGTCTCCAGCTTGGTGGCCGATCTTGTCCGTTTGTTGCTGGACAACGTGGGGACCTGTTAGCGAGGTTGACAATTGTCTGCAAACCAGATTTATTTTTTTTCCCTCCAGTCTAAGGAGGAAATTCAGTTCTCACAATATCAGCGCGAGGTGCCTCCGGAACGGCCACGAGACCCCTCGTGTGGATATGTCCGTGTGACGAAGGAAACGCCAGCAGTTGGCATCAGCGTTGTAAGTGTCAGAGACCAACATAATCATCATGCGCTATATAATACGGCGTCATGCGCTATATAATACGGCTTTCTCGGGCGTATATGTGTCTTTCTGCCCATCTCAATTGCTTGACCATGCCCTGTATTCTGCCCATGTAACAATGGCACAGACTGGGATAAGTTGTAGAATAATGCAAATCTGCATAGGCTCATAGCGTCCACCCGGCTTCTGGGCATGTACAGAACGATTTTGTGTTCGATATGCTGTCGGTCCCAGGAGTCTGTATGTTCATAGGAGAAAATGTTTCCACCGCTGTCATAACTTTTTCTATATATCTTGAGTCTTGATTGGTTCCTGAAATGCTTACATGTATATACGTATATAACATGTTATTAGAATCTGATTTATAGAAGAAACATTTTATTTATAGATTTTGTACCTTTATTGTCTGGCGACATTTAGAAAGTATTCTCTTTACTGTTGATTGGATAAGTTGGGAACACGGATCAGAGAAACGCCATAGATTAGTCCGTCCCAGCGCCCGATCTGTGCCACAGATTCTGCCAGGAACGTGGATCTCTCTGCGTCGCTGTGTTCGTGGGGTAGATGGCTCTCAGGATGCTGAGCTCTTGTGGTCAGAGGTTACCAACAAGAATACTGTACTTATTCCATTACACGGAGGGCGCTGTAATTCTATCTACACAGACATATCGGCCTTGGCAGTCAATGAAAAGTAATTGTCCTTCATGTACTTGTGCTGATCCCAGTGGGTCTGAGGCCTTTTCTTGTGTTCATTTGTTTTATAATATGTCCACGTACCATTGCTGCTGGGGAGCTGCTGCCAGTATCTACTACTGCTTCAGCCGGGGTGCAGCAGTCGGGGTGTTATGTATAGATTACTGGCCCCGCTCAGGGGGAGTCTGTACCATCTTCTTTCCTTATTTCTTGATTTGGGACTGTGCCATATTTCAGGGCCCTGAGAGTTATTTAACAAATATATAGAAACGTGGCTGATTTTTACAGCATTCTGCTGCCTTACACTGAAAGACTCTCTTACATTTTCATGCAATTATAGAGATGTGCAGTTCCCTCCGTACAAACACTGAGGTACATGGGCCTTTGTCTATGATGGGGTGAGGGAGAGTTCTGGCAGAGAGGTGACCTCTACCGCTCGGGACGTATCCTCACCTAGATGCTGAAGAAGCCGCGTTTGTCTCATTGTGCACAGGGAACCCCAGGGATAGTGTAGATGGCTGGCACTTTGCTGGTTAATTGTGTGTTTACACTGTGGATGTTGTACAAAGCTCCGGGCGTGGAGGTAGGTGGTTGGTGGCATACCAGGGATCACTAGGGTGCAGAGATACAGTCTAGTACTTTGTGTGCAGTGACCCAGTGCTTTCTTATATGACTCAGAACATAGAGCAGGAAAACAATGGAAAAATACACAGCAATATAATAGCCCCAGGATACGGAGCTACCGCAGAGCATGTCAAGGTGGGAGCATTGTAGGTCCTGGTTAGAGCAGCGTGTTCCTCTCCGTGAATTCCTTGGATAATGAAACGCCCTCTGCTCACATTACTCAGTGTAGTATTGGCACATAAACCGTTCTATAAAGCATTTTATAGGGGGACTCAATCTTTCCATGTAGAGTGGTGTATACAGTGTATTAAATCCCAATGCAGACAAGAAATGTGCAATAGTATAATTTTATACAGTCTTGTGATCAGAAAGATCGCATTAGTGTAGGTGACGCCATGGTGTAGGTGACGCCATGGTGTAGGTGACGCCATGGTGTAGGTGACGCCATGGTGTAGGTGACGCCATGGTGTAGGTGACGTGTAGGTGACGTGTAGGTGACCGCTGGACATTTTTATAAACTAGTTTTATGGCCATTATTTGTTTTATTGGTTTTGGATAGTGATTTGAGTACTGAGCCTTTTCCGCTGTGCATGTCAGAGCTGTATGTGACGGCTGCGTGGGGTGTCGGAGCTGTATGTGACGGCTGCGTGGGGTGTCGGAGCTGTATGTGACGGCTGTGTGGGGTGTCGGAGCTGTATGTGACGGCTGCGTGGGGTGTCGGAGCTGTATGTGACGGCTGCGTGGGGTGTCGGAGCTGTATGTGACGGCTGCGTGGGGTGTCTGAGCTGTATGTGACGGCTGCGTGGGGTGTCGGAGCTGTATGTGACGGCTGCGTGGGGTGTCGGAGCTGTATGTGACTGCTGCGTGGGGTGTCGGAGCTGTATGTGACGGCTGCGTGGGGTGTGACCAGATTACATGAAAGCAGTCGTTAGCTCTGCAGTCATTTCTCTACAGAAGTGTAAATTATAATGGGCTTTTTATGACTGTTTGAAGCCAGTACAAGATCCTCTGTGTGTGACTCCTTGAAACCACATTACAGCCTCTTACTCTGCCATCAGTCTCTGCACTAACCAGCTTTATCCGGGTACACAATATAGTACTTTACTTCACATGCGATTTCTGATGAGATTTCACCAACGACTGAAGGTCCCGATGAGCAGCAGATTCCTGTGTACTCACCTACATGACTTCCCTTCATCTCTGTGACCTTCATCTCTCATAACCATCTGCTGAACAGATGGGGACTCTGTACACTGTATAGATATCTGCCTGCACTGCTGGTGGTGTGTGCGTACCCTGTACAGATATCTGCCTACACTGCTGGTGGTGAGTGTGTACACTGTACAGATATCTGCCTACACTGCAGGTGGTGAGTGTGTACACTGTACAGATATCTGCCTACACTGCTGGTGGTGAGTGTGTACACTGTACAGATATCTGCCTACACTGCTGGGGGGTGAGTGTGTACACTGTACAGATATCTGCCTACACTGCTGGTGGTGAGTGCGTACACTGTACAGATATCTGCCTGCACTGCTGGTGGTGAGTGTGTACCCTGTACAGATATCTGCCTACACTGCTGGTGGTGAGTGCGTACCCTGTACAGATATCTGCCTACACTGCTGGTGGTGAGTGTGTACACTATACAGATATCTGCCTACACTGCTGGTGGTGAGTGTGTACACTGTACAGATATCTGCCTACACTGCTGGTGGTGAGTGTGTACACTGTACAGATATCTGCCTACACTGCTGGTGGTGAGTGTGTACCCTGTACAGATATCTGCCTGCACTGCTGGTGGTGTGTACACTGTACAGATATCTGCCTACACTGCTGGTGGTGAGTGCGTACCCTGTACAGATATCTGCCTACACTGCTGGTGGTGAGTGCGTACCCTGTACAGATATCTGCCTACACTGCTGGTGGTGAGTGCGTACCCTGTATAGATATCTGCCTACACTGCTGGTGGTGAGTGCGTACCCTTTATAGATATCTGCCTACACTGCTGGTGGTGAGTGCGTACCCTGTACAGATATCTGCCTGCACTGCTGGTGGTGAGTGCGTACACTGTACAGATATCTGCCTGCACTGCTGGTGGTGAGTGCGTACACTGTACAGATATCTGCCTGCACTGCTGGTGGTGAGTGCGTACCCTGTACAGATATCTGCCTGCACTGCTGGTGGTGAGTGCGTTCCCTGTACAGATATCTGCCTGCACTGCTGGTGGTGAGTGCGTACACTGTACAGATATCTGCCTGCACTGCTGGTGGTGAGTGTGTACACTGTACAGATATCTGCCTACACTGCTGGTGGTGAGTGTGTACCCTGTACAGATATCTGCCTACACTGCTGGTGGTGAGTGCGTACCCTGTACAGATATCTGCCTACACTGCTGGTGGTGAGTGCTACACTGTACAGATATCTGCCTACACTGCTGGTGGTGAGTGCGTACACTGTACAGATATCTGCCTACACTGCTGGTGGTGAGTGTGTACCCTGTACAGATATCTGCCTACACTGCTGGTGGTGAGTGCGTACACTGTACAGATATCTGCCTGCACTGCTGGTGGTGAGTGCGTACACTGTACAGATATCTGCCTACACTGCTGGTGGTGAGTGCGTACCCTGTACAGATATCTGCCTACACTGCTGGTGGTGAGTGTGTACACTGTACAGATATCTGCCTACACTGCTGGTGGTGTGTACACTGTACAGATATCTGCCTACACTGCTGGTGGTGAGTGTGTACACTGTACAGATATCTGCCTGCACTGCTGGTGGTGAGTGTGTACCCTGTACAGATATCTGCCTACACTGCTGGTGGTGAGTGCGTACACTGTACAGATATCTGCCTACACTGCTGGTGGTGAGTGCGTACCCTGTACAGATATCTGCCTACACTGCTGGTGGTGAGTGTGTACACTGTACAGATATCTGCCTACACTGCTGGTGGTGTGTACCCTGTACAGATATCTGCCTACACTGCTGGTGGTGAGTGCGTACACTGTACAGATATCTGCCTACACTGCTGGTGGTGAGTGCGTACCCTGTACAGATATCTGCCTACACTGCTGGTGGTGAGTGCGTACCCTGTACAGATATCTGCCTGCACTGCTGGTGGTGAGTGCGTACACTGTACAGATATCTGCCTGCACTGCTGGTGGTGAGTGCGTACACTGTACAGATATCTGCCTGCACTGCTGGTGGTGAGTGCGTACACTGTACAGATATCTGCCTACACTGCTGGTGGTGAGTGCGTACCCTGTACAGATATCTGCCTACACTGCTGGTGGTGAGTGCGTACCCTGTACAGATATCTGCCTACACTGCTGGTGGTGAGTGCGTACCCTGTACAGATATCTGCCTACACTGCTGGTGGTGAGTGCGTACCCTGTACAGATATCTGCCTACACTGCTGGTGGTGAGTGCGTACCCTGTACAGATATCTGCCTGCACTGCTGGTGGTGAGTGCGTACCCTGTACAGATATCTGCCTACACTGCTGGTGGTGAGTGCGTACACTGTACAGATATCTGCCTGCACTGCTGGTGGTGAGTGCGTACACTGTACAGATATCTGCCTACACTGCTGGTGGTGAGTGCGTACCCTGTACAGATATCTGCCTACACTGCTGGTGGTGAGTGCGTACACTGTACAGATATCTGCCTACACTGCTGGTGGTGAGTGCGTACACTGTACAGATATCTGCCTACACTGCTGGTGGTGAGTGCGTACACTGTACAGATATCTGCCTACACTGCTGGTGGTGAGTGCGTACACTGTACAGATATCTGCCTGCACTGCTGGTGGTGAGTGTGTACACTGTACAGATATCTGCCTACACTGCTGGTGGTGAGTGTGTACACACTGCCACATTTACCTGACATCGTTCCATCGTTTATAGTGATTTTTAGGAAGTTAATAAAATGAAGTCAAACGATACGATGTGCTTTGATGCGATAAAACAAACGGGGGAATGTACACACTAATGTGATATCTTTGTTTATTGAGTGACCGGAGCGGTAATTGGGTGAAAATTCTGTAGTGCGCATCCAGCTTTACCATATAAAGGCCGTGCACGGTTAACAAAACTATAAATCTGTGTAACTATTGAGCTGTGATGTCTGCCCATGTGTAGGATATGTAATCCCAGCTGATTCATTATACTCCAGTCATGAGACTATAGGTATAGTATAATATCTGTATTTGCAGCCCAGATCTCTGTGTCTTCCTCGTACTTACCTCCCAACCTTGTCTGGTTCATGCAGGACATGGAGGAAGCTCAGTGGTCCTGACTTCTTGCGGGGTGCCTAGCAGTACTTTTGAAGTGCTACCCCCCAGGGATGTCAGTGTTGCTATAACGGTGGTATTAAGTGGGCCTAGAGATGGAGGACTAGTCTGCTCCCAGTACTGCTAGTGGACTAAATCATATTTCCCCAATATGCGTTATCAATACCTAATCTTGTCTCAGTACTGAGCTGAGTTCGCTGCTCCTACATAAATAAATGTTATTAATAATTACACACAATCTGGGCTGTTCCTCCCCCAGAACAGAGAACTAATCTAGATTATTTCATATGGTCGCTCAGTTGTCTCATTACCGCCCGATGCTGATGTTTCTCAGGATCAGAGTTTACATTTGAGCTGCTCCCTCCTCTGCATTAGGATAAATGGTTTCTGCTTATAACAATAATTAGGGCTGTCTTCCTGAGTGCTGTAATCTGTGCAGTAAATGGCCAGGGATCGGTGTATAACTGAATAGTTACGTAATGTCTGGTTTATGAATGATTGTTATACAATGTGCTGAGACCAGGTATAGAAATGTCCTTTAACTTGTGTGTTTACTAAACCTATAACGGCCCATGTCCTAGAAGATCGGTTTATAAGTCGCCGTCCCCGTCAATAACCCCACACTAATAATAAGTCTCTGGCGTTCACGTCTCTTCGTTCCACCAGCGATGGGGCGCAGGGCGGCTGTGGCTGGAAGGAGGATAGAAAACTTTGGCATTTCTCACATTTTATTTCTTGCTATATGAAATCAAATTTGATTTTATTTGAGACCTTCTACTATTGCTCACAAAATACTCTGTTAATTAAAAAACTCTAAATCTTAATTAGATATAAAAAGCAGACCATAACGATATAAGTAATCGCCCCTCCTGCTGCGATCCATCGCAAAAAAAACAGGTTCAGTCCGCAGTCTCCAGAGGTCACATGATATGATTGGAGTACACCTCTGTACAATTAGTGTTTCTGAATAACTACACCTGTAAGTAGGAGATCCCACAGGGGTTATTGCATTTCCAAACAAGAGCTTCATCATGAGGTTCACAGAACACTGAAAGCAAATCTGAGGAAAAGCAGCAAATGTTATACTATAACTTCAAATATTAATATCCCCTAGACACGGTCATGTCCATGATAAAGAAATGAAGAGTGTGGCACAACTGTGAATTTATCAAGAGCAGTCCAGCCCCCAAGTCTGAGTGCCCCCCAGATCTGAGCACCTGTGGGTCAAGGGCATTGGTAAGCCCTGTAGTAGCTCTGACGGAGTCCCTGTCTTCCATTGTAATGGTGGGAGAACAGTCCATAACAAAAGGACAAGAAATATCACCTATTTCTCTTCTGTAGCCAGTCTAACACTACGCATAATCCCACGGACGCTATCCGTACCGCGAGGGAGGGTAATACTGATGGCAGTGGCCATATTTTATTTCTGATTAAATTAAATGGTTGTGAAGTTTGTATGTTCTCCACGTCTTTGCGTGGGTTACACTCCAAAAACATGCTGGTAGGTTAATTCACTGCTGACAAAATTAACTCTAGTTTGTGTGTATGTTGGGGAATGTAGACAGTAAGCTCCAGTGGGGCAGGGACTGGTGTGAATGAGTTCTCTGTACAGCGCTGCGAAATTGGTGGCGCTATATAAATAAATGATGATGGAGGATTGTTCCCCAGCAGCAGAAAGCGTCCTCGCGCGTGTCGCACACTGCGCAGTTAGAGCTCTGCTCCGTCTCCTCGCGCGTGTCGAACACTGTGCGGTTAGCGCTCTGCTCCGTCTCCTCGCGCGTGTCGAACACTGTGCGGTTAGCGCTCTGCTCCGTCTTCTCGCGCGTGTCGAACACTGTGCGGTTAGCGCTCTGCTCCGTCTCCTCGCGCGTGTTGCACACTGCGCGGTTAGCGCTCTGCTCTGTCTCCCTAACATCTTCTGTACATCAGACTTGCATGTTCCACATTTGTGTGCTGTGATTGCCATTCTGTGTTGGTTATATATAGGGATCATTGTACTGTGTATATGTCGCTTTGTGGCCCTTATAAAGGAAAGATAATACGTCTGTAGAAGCAGCAGTTATATCTAACAGGTGTTTAGTAGCCATCTCCCGGCATCGTGAGTCTAATAGGGAGAAAGCCATAAATCGATTTGGGTGGATGAATCCGTTATCAGTCCCTGCGTTAGTTTCTCTATTAGTGGATGTTAAATCCCAGTTTGCTGGAAGCTCAGAGATTAGAGACATTGCTGGAAGGTCTGAGGGCAAATTAAATATTATTATATTATTATGACAACTGTTTAACCAGCAGTAAAGCCGCTGTGTGAAATGAACATATATCAAAGGCTGTGTATGATTGAGCTGTATAATATGCATGAAATATCTTCCCATCATGCTCTCTGTCACTCCTGTGCCGCAGACGACCATGTTTGTAGGGAAGGGCTTCTCTAACGGACAGTCTAACAGTTGAGTGGATTTAAATGACTGCAATCTCCAGTTTGTATCTGACTCCGTCAGGACTCGGTCTGTGAAAGAGTAGAGGAATAATTTATTACCAGAGCTGTACTGGGATTTCAGGGTCACTCTGAACAGCGTATTTTACCTCTGTGGCAGAACAATGCAAAGCCGGGCCCCTAGCAGGGTAGGGGTAAATGATTCCGCTCTTGCCTTCCGGGCCCCCCAGTTTGCTCTCAGGAGAGCTTGTGTCCACTGCGCGTGCACCAGCTCAGAGGAGTGGGAGCGATGGACGACCCCCTCCTGCCTCCGCGTACCCTCGTGGCTGCACCCTGTAGCTCTGCCTTGGATGTTAGGGTGTACTGCGCCTTTATTACTACACAGGGAAGCGTTGTGTGTTCTCCATCTGCAGCCAGGGAAAGTTACTGGAATTACATCTGCTGATACATATGCCCATTTTCAATTAGTGTTAATTAGAGCACGTTGTCAAAAATGCTCTTTTATATCACAATGTTTTGAAAGATGTCTGACCCTTTGCTCGCTGCCACATGTTCCAGGTTTGTTTTTCCCCTTTAATTATGGTAGTTGGGAAAAGCAGACAGAATGGCGCTGGTGCTGCGAATCCTAATGAGCCGAGGCTCCCAGGTGCCGGCGGCAGCTCGGCGCGGCGTGATGCCGGCTCTATGGGCCTCAGCTCACACTGTGGTTTTGGTAGCTGTGCATTTAATGAGCTTCAGCAGGAAACAACCAGTCAGCTGTTTGTTCTCATCTTCTAAATGGTCCTGGAATAAAGTCAGATTGTGATTGGTTGGTGTGTGTTATAGCAGTTACCTGTGTACCGCTCCTTATACGTCCTCCGTCTGATGTGACGGGGGGGGGGGGGGGGGGGGGTCACACAAACTGGTCAGCTCATTATTATCTATGTGTCGGTCTCACTCACTCGAAGTGGATATAATGGGCTGAGACTTTATGGACAGTAAGACAGTTTTCTCCTGCACAAACCACGTTACAATGTAAGGGGTACAAAATAGTTTATTATGCTGCATGTAAGAGAAGTACTGGCTGCTTTTCATGTAGCACAAATACTTGATAGCTTTATTTTCTCACTGAAATGTAAAGTTGATTTTGTTCTCCTTAATGACTCAGGCCCAGTATGTGGGGTGGAGGTGACCGGTGACATTCCTGTGATATATGGTGGGATTACCTGTGTGTTAGTCCGGCATCGCTGTGACTCGATGTCCCCTGTCCCTTAGATGTTGTTCCCAGTGGGAGGTGTCTCTGGTAACTGAGAAGAGTGAGCTGTAGATTATATTACACCAGTGAAGCATCCCCTGCATTATACTGTGTGTTTTGTCTCAGTTTACATGGAACATAGTATGTTGTACCTTCCTCTGCTTCCTTCCTTACACCGAGTGCTTAGCTCTGCTACATGCGTGGATATTACCCCTGCCTCATACTTGCCTGTATTACATACGTGTGTATATTACCCCTGCCTCATACTTGCCTGTATTACATACGTGTGTATATTACCCCTGCCTCATACTTGCCTGTATTACATACGTGTGTATATTACCCCTGCCTCATACTTGCCTGTATTACATACGTGTGTATATTACCCCTGCCTCATACTTGCCTGTATTACATACGTGTGTATATTACCCCTGCCTCATACTTGCCTGTATTACATACGTGTGTATATTACCCCTGCCTCATACTTGCCTGTATTACATACGTGTGTATATTACCCCTGCCTCATACTTGCCTGTATTACATACGTGTGTATATTACCCCTGCCCCATACTTGCCTGTATTACATACGTGTGTATATTACCCCTGCCTCATACTTGCCTGTATTACATACGTGTGTATATTACCCCTGCCTCATACTTGCCTGTATTACATACGTGTGTATATTAGCCCTGCCTCATACTTGCCTGTATTACATACGTGTGTATATTAGCCCTGCCTCATACTTGCCTGTATTACATACGTGTGTATATTAGCCCTGCCTCATACTTGCCTGTATTACATACGTGTGTATATTACCCCTGCCTCATACTTGCCTGTATTACATACGTGTGTATATTACCCCTGCCTCATACTTGCCTGTATTACATACGTGTGTATATTACCCCTGCCTCATACTTGCCTGTATTACATACGTGTGTATATTACCCCTGCCTCATACTTGCCTGTATTACATACGTGTGTATATTACCCCTGCCTCATACTTGCCTGTATTACATACGTGTGTATATTAGCCCTGCCTCATACTTGCCTGTATTACATACGTGTGTATATTACCCCTGCCTCATACTTGCCTGTATTACATACGTGTGTATATTACCCCTGCCTCATACTTGCCTGTATTACATACGTGTGTATATTACCCCTGCCTCATACTTGCCTGTATTACATACGTGTGTATATTACCCCTGCCTCATACTTGCCTGTATTACATACGTGTGTATATTACCCCTGCCTCATACTTGCCTGTATTACATACGTGTGTATATTACCCCTGCCTCATACTTGCCTGTATTACATACGTGTGTATATTACCCCTGCCTCATACGTATGATGTACTCTGCCCATTCATCACTGTGTATCCAGAGTGGATTATTACAGATTATCCTCCCCTCTCCTCTGTATTGACCCCTGTAATATGCTTTGTATGTGTATGATATATAATATGTATGTACTCTCTCTGGGTCCCTGTATTCCGTCACTCTATATTTCGCCTGTCGGAGGTTGATTAGGAAACCTCAGCAACCCAAACAGTGCTCGTATGAAGAGCCTCTTCACTCACAATTACACATCACAGTTTGTTTGTTGCTGCTTAAATACAGCTTGAAACCACTGGCACCAGCAGACTCTTTATTCCTATCACACACTCTGTTATCTCCCAGCACAGAGGAGCAGACATACCTGATAAATTGAGCTGTCAAACCTCAACCAACTCTGGCCCCTTCGTCTCCGAGTACAGAGTACAGACTGGGGGAAGATCTCTCTTCATACAGGGAGATGAGACCAATGTTACATCTAATTGAGGGCTCTTGTCGTATGGCCGGTCGTCCTTCCCACACGCTGCTGGGTTTTATGTCTCTGATACATATGAGTGTATAAGTATATAGTATGTAGTATATAATAAGGGTATCACTCAGTATAACTGATGATTGATACTGATATGTTGGTGGAAGATGGAAAACTAAGAACCGTCCTCTGCCATCGTTCTCTCCAAGACCCGGTCTGTGCGAAGGGGGGGGGCACCTGGTAGTGTCTTTATTTTATTGTGGGGGTGGCTGTAGGGGGCTATTTGTGGGTATGGGGTAGTATATGAGGAATCCCCTGTCCTTGTATCCGCCCAGTTGAGTCATGTAGTTTCCTCCTCACAGATCACACACTGACCATATCATATTATATTGCAGTACATAGATTATGCACTTAGGCCATTTTATTACAGATAAGATTATTTAATAAATCGATTTAGTGATGATATCCTCCCAGCACGGCTGTAATCTGCTTTCAGTGCCTTCTCTCAGCGGTGCCTTCGCCTCTGGCCATTTATTTCCCATACGGCTGTCGGTTGTTGGCGCTGATCCAGACTGGTAGAGGTGGGCTCTGGGAGTGTGCCAGCAGTAGATTTATGTGTATTCTGCTCATACATATGAGGGAAGCTCATCCATGTCTGTGTATGTAGGGCAGACTGGCATTGCTGTGTATGTAGGGCAGGCTGGCGTTGCTGTGTATGTAGGACAGGCTGGCGTTGCTGTGTATGTAGGACAGGCTGACGTTGCTGTGTATGTAGGACAGGCTGGCGTTGCTGTGTATGTAGGACAGGCTGGCGTTGCTGTGTATGTAGGGCAGGATGGCATTGCTGTGTATGTAGGGCAGGCTGGCGTTGTGTAAATAGGGCAGGCTGGCATTGCTGTGTATGTAGGACAGGCTGGCGTTGCTGTGTATGTAGGACAGGCTGGCGTTGCTGTGTATGTAGGACAGGCTGGCGTTGCTGTGTATGTAGGGCAGGCTGGCGTTGCTGTGTATGTAGGGCAGGCTGGCGTTGCTGTGTATGTAGGGCAGGCTGGCGTTGCTGTGTATGTAGGGCAGGCTTGCGTTGCTGTGTATGTAGGGCAGGCTTGCGTTGCTGTGTATGTAGGGCAGGCTGGCGTTGCTGTGTATGTAGGGCAGGCTGGCATTGCTGTGTATGTAGGGCAGGCTGGCGTTGCTGTGCATGTAGGACAGGCTGGCGTTGCTGTGTATGTAGGACAGGCTGGCGTTGCTGTGTATGTAGGACAGGCTGGCGTTGCTGTGTATGTAGGACAGGCTGGCGTTGCTGTGTATGTAGGGCAGGCTGGCGTTGCTGTGTATGTAGGGCAGGCTTGCATTGCTGTTTAGCTGGTGTCTGGTCAATGTGGGTAGGACAGGCTGGCATTGTGTATATGTAGGGCAGGCTGGCATTGTGTATATGTAGGGCAGGCTGGCATTGAGTATATGTAGGGCAGGCTGACATTGCTGTGTATGTAGGGCAGGCTGACATTGCTGTGTATGTAGGGCAGGCTGGCGTTGCTGTGTATGTAGGGCAGGCTGGCGTTGCTGTGTATGTAGGACAGGCTGGCGTTGCTGTGTATGTAGGGCAGACTGGCGTTGCTGTGTATGTAGGGCAGGCTGGCGTTGCTGGGTATGTAGGACAGGCTGGCGTTGCTGTGTATGTAGGACAGGCTGGCGTTGCTGTGTATGTAGGACAGGCTGGCGTTGCTGTGTATGTAGGACAGGCTGGCGTTGCTGTGTATGTAGGACAGGCTGGCGTTGCTGTGTATGTAGGACAGGCTGGCGTTGCTGTGTATGTAGGACAGGCTGGCGTTGCTGTGTATGTAGGGCAGGCTGGCATTGCTGTGTATGTAGGGCAGGCTGGCGTTGCTGTGTATGTAGGGCAGGCTGGCGTTGCTGTGTATGTAGGGCAGGCGGGCATTGCTGTGTATGTAGGGTAGGCTGGCATTGTGTGTATAGGGTAGGCTGTCATTGCTGTCTAGCTGGTGTCTGGTCAGTGTGGGTAGGGCAGGCTGGCGTTGCTGTGTATGTAGGGCAGGCTGGCGTTGCTGTGTATGTAGGGCAGGTTGGCGTTGCTGTGTATGTAGGGCAGGCTGGCGTTGCTGTGTATGTAGGGCAGGCTGGCGTTGCTGTGTATGTAGGACAGGCTGGCGTTGCTGTGTATGTAGGACAGGCTGGCGTTGCTGTGTATGTAGGACAGGCTGGCGTTGCTGTGTATGTAGGACAGGCTGGCGTTGCTGTGTATGTAGGACAGGTTGGCGTTGCTGTGTATGTAGGACAGGCTGGCGTTGCTGTGTATGTAGGACAGGCTGGCGTTGCTGTGTATGTAGGACAGGCTGGCGTTGCTGTGTATGTAGGACAGGCTGGCGTTGCTGTGTATGTAGGACAGGCTGGCGTTGCTGTGTATGTAGGACAGGCTGGCGTTGCTGTGTATGTAGGACAGGCTTGCGTTGCTGTGTATGTAGGACAGGCTGGCGTTGCTGTGTATGTAGGACAGGCTGGCGTTGCTGTGTATGTAGGGCAGGCGGGCGTTGCTGTGTATGTAGGGTAGGCTGGCGTTGCTGTGTATGTAGGGTAGGCTGGCATTGCTGTGTATGTAGGGCAGGCTGGCATTGTGTGTATAGGGTAGGCTGTCATTGCTGTCTAGCTGGTGTCTGGTCAGTGTGGGTAGGGCAGGCTGGCGTTGCTGTGTATGTAGGGCAGGCTGGCGTTGCTGTGTATGTAGGGCAGGCTGGCGTTGCTGTGTATGTAGGGCAGGCTGGCGTTGCTGTGTATGTAGGGCAGGCTGGCGTTGCTGTGTATGTAGGGCAGGCTGGCGTTGCTGTGTATGTAGGACAGGCTGGCGTTGCTGTGTATGTAGGACAGGCTGGCGTTGCTGTGTATGTAGGACAGGCTGGCGTTGCTGTGTATGTAGGACAGGCTGGCGTTGCTGTGTATGTAGGACAGGCTGGCGTTGCTGTGTATGTAGGACAGGCTGGCGTTGCTGTGTATGTAGGACAGGCTGGCGCTGCTGTGTATGTAGGACAGGCTGGCGTTGCTGTGTATGTAGGGCAGGCTGGCGTTGCTGTGTATGTAGGGCAGGCTGCCGTTGCTGTGTATGTAGGGCAGGCTGCCGTTGCTGTGTATGTAGGGCAGGCTGGCGTTGCTGTGTATGTAGGGCAGGCTGGCGTTGCTGTGTATGTAGGGCAGGCTGGCATTGCTGTGTAGCTGGTGTCTGGTCAGTGTGGGTAGGGCAGGCTGGCATTGCTGTGTATGTAGGGCAGGCTGGCATTGCTGTGTATGTAGGGCAGGCTGGCGTTGCTGTGTATGTAGGGCAGGCTGGCATTGCTGTGTAGCTGGTGTCTGGTCAGTGTGGGTAGGGCAGGCTGGCATTGCTGTGTATGTAGGGCAGGCTGGCATTGCTGTGTAGCTGGTGTCTGGTCAGTGTGGGTAGGGCAGGCGGGCATTGCTCTGTATGTAGGGCAGGCTGGCATTGTGTGTATAGGGTAGGCTGTCATTGCTGTCTAGCTGGTGTCTGGTCAGTGTGGGTAGGGCAGGCTGGCGTTGCTGTGTATGTAGGACAGGCTGGCGTTGCTGTGTATGTAGGGCAGGCTGGCGTTGCTGTGTATGTAGGGCAGGCTGGCGTTGCTGTGTATGTAGGGCAGGCTGGCGTTGCTGTGTATGTAGGGCAGGCTGGCGTTGCTGTGTATGTAGGGCAGGCTGGCGTTGCTGTGTATGTAGGGCAGGCTGGCGTTGCTGTGTATGTAGGGCAGGCTGGCGTTGCTGTGTATGTAGGGCAGGCTGGCGTTGCTGTGTATGTAGGGCAGGCTGGCGTTGCTGTGTATGTAGGGCAGGCTGGCGTTGCTGTGTATGTAGGGCAGGCTGGCGTTGCTGTGTATGTAGGGCAGGCTGGCGTTGCTGTGTATGTAGGGCAGGCTGGCGTTGCTGTGTATGTAGGGCAGGCTGGCGTTGCTGTGTATGTAGGGCAGGCTGGCGTTGCTGTGTATGTAGGGCAGGCTGGCGTTGCTGTGTATGTAGGGCAGGCTGGCGTTGCTGTGTATGTAGGGCAGGCTGGCGTTGCTGTGTATGTAGGGCAGGCTGGCGTTGCTGTGTATGTAGGGCAGGCTGGCGTTGCTGTGTGTGTAGGGCAGGCTGGCGTTGCTGTGTGTGTAGGGCAGGCTGGCGTTGCTGTGTGTGTAGGGCAGGCTGGCGTTGCTGTGTGTGTAGGGCAGGCTGGCGTTGCTGTGTGTGTAGGGCAGGCTGGCGTTGCTGTGTGTGTAGGGCAGGCTGGCGTTGCTGTGTGTGTAGGGCAGGCTGGCGTTGCTGTGTGTGTAGGGCAGGCTGGCGTTGCTGTGTGTGTAGGGCAGGCTGGCGTTGCTGTGTGTGTAGGGCAGGCTGGCGTTGCTGTGTAGCTGGTGTCTGGTCAGTGTGGGTAGGGCAGGCTGGCATTGCTGTGTAGCTGGTGTCTGGTCAGTGTGGGTATTGCAGGCTGGCATTGCTGTGTATGTAGGGCAGGCTGGCATTGTTGTGTGTGTATATAGGACCACGTGAGTGGTTTGAAGCTGTATTTAGGGAGATATAAACCAGTTCTGTTGTGTAATTCTGAGACTCTTCACATGATCTTTGGGTGTTTCCCAAAAATTGTTTGTCCTAAGATTGCACTTCTTTGGAATCCGCAAACTACAGGCAGTGGACAGAAAAAATGGAAACTCCAATATAAAGCCAGGTTGTAGAGCATTGTGACGCCTGTCTGCACTGTGACATGGAGACTACCAAGAAAAACACTCAGATGATGCCTGGTTGATGGCTATGAAAAATACTGTCTCAGGCATCGTTCCAAAATATCCCATATTTGGCTACAAAGAAAACCATGACGTATGGATAATATCCGGGTCATGCTTCTCAAACCATTGGGTGACCTGACATGATTGCTGAATGGGTGCAAACACGCCCCTGTGGTCAGGAAAGAACGGCTGCAACGTGGGCATTAAGTAGCACTTAGCATTGACCTTCTTGGATGGACTTCATCCAGACCATGCCAGGAACGTGGCTCCACAGCAATACAGACCCTTCACTGCTGGACACAAGGACTCATGGCTGTAGACATCTTTAGGTTAGTGCCACATGTGCACTTGTCCGTTTGTTGAGAATATGGTGAAGGATCTGCCCATATCTTCTTCCTCAAATGCCCCGTAGACCATTGTCTGTAC
The DNA here is from genome assembly GCA_036250195.1 of Mixophyes australis. NCBI lineage: Eukaryota > Metazoa > Chordata > Amphibia > Anura > Limnodynastidae > Mixophyes > Mixophyes australis. Next base: position 418,844,442 of record JAVHZZ010000002.1, on the reverse strand, counting down.
TTTATCCTGCTCTGACTTCTCATTGGCCCGTTTTTAATTAAATCATCTACATGCGTCACAGTTGAAAGTGCCTCCATCAGCGGTGATAGCAGGGTGACCTGAGCACTTGTCACATAAACATATGACTGTTACTGTACCAGTATAACGGGATCTGTGGTATAGCTGCAGGTCACTGTCCTTGTACATGTCACCGGTATAGTCCTCATACACCTGTGATGTCACCAGTATAGTCCTCATACACCTGTGATGTCAGCAGTATAGTCCTCATACACCTGTGATGTCACCGGTATAGTCCTCATACACCTGTGATGTCACCGGTATAATCCTCATACACCTGAGATGTCACCGGTATAGTCCTCATACACCTGTGATGTCACCGATATAGTCCTCATACACCTGTGATGTCACCGGTATAGTCCTCATACACCTGTGATGTCACCGGTATAGTCCTCATACACCTGTGATGTCACCGGTATAGTCCTCATACACCTGAGATGTCACCGGTATAGTCCTCATACACCTGTGATGTCACCGGTATAGTCCTCATACACCTGAGATGTCACCGGTATAGTCCTCATACACCTGAGATGTCACCGGTATAGTCCTCATACACCTGTGATGTCACCGGTATAGTCCTCATACACCTGTGATGTCACCGGTATAGTCCTCATACACCTGTGATGTCACCGGTATAGTCCTCATACACCTGTGATGTCACCGGTATAGTCCTCATACACCTGAGATGAGTTATGGAGGTCCCCCGGTACACAGAGGAGGGCTTTGTGCTGTGTTTGGGTGATTTATGTGTCTCTTGGTAACTTTTTCCTTGTAATATAAATACAAAACCTCTCCTCCCTCTACACCAGCAAATGCTGGTTATTTGTATTGTGATTTATGAAATATTTTGTGACCTGTGCACATTTCATTGTATTCCCTGAGGCGATATAAGCCGGTAATGAGGGCTGATCGTTATAATGTCAGTCTTCTGGATTATCGCAGTAACACACAGGACAACAGATGCCTAGAGCAGGTTTCTCTCTTCCATTATACTGCCGGTCTTCATTTCATTCTAGGAAAGAAGAAATACACTAACTCTAATTTGGTTTAAATATGCCTTTGAAAGTATGAAACAGATGGGATATGATGGTAAAAGTGCATCTTAATCTCCCTAGATTACCCTATTACCACCCTCTACACATCTAACACAAGACAACAACCCTCTGACCTACACTGCAACACACACAGCCCACTCAGTACTTTTACCTTTGCAGTCTGGCTGGTCCATTGTGCAATATGATGTAGCACATGCCCTTGTGTTTCTAACTCCCATTGTCCTATAGATTGTAAGCTTGCGAGCAGGGTTCTCTTACCTCTCTGTCTGTCTGTATTACCCAGTATTGTCTTATCAGTGTTTGTTCTGAATTGTAAAGCGCTACAGAATTTGTTGCCGCTATATAAATAAATGTTGATGATGATGATGTATCCACATTGGGGGTCCTTAGAATGAATTGACCCACCTTAGGGGATGTGAAGAATTAGTGGATGGATGGTGAAGATGGGGGAGATTTGTTATGATATAACAATAAGCTGTAGTATTCATTATACAAGTGACCGTTCCTGAACGCTGACCGTCGGCTGCTATAGGAAAAGAATAGTGTGACTACCAGGCCCCTGGGACAATGAGATTCACAGAACCTGACTTACCGTAACCTGCAATCGCTCTGATGAACATTGCACTGGACCTGTCTGGTGTGTCTGGAAGTGACCGCGACGCTCCGCAATCATTTCCATCAGTCGGAGCAGCGACCCAGGTGTCTGGTTCTCCTGATTACACTTTCTGGACTCTAGTTCTGGATAATGTCTGAGAAACTGGGGCAGTTGTAGCCACCCTTACTGGCCTATGAAGTGGAGCTGGGGGATAGCATGGGCACATCACAGATCAGTCTGATGAGACAAGTGCAGCAATTACACATCATTCAGGAGCTCTTGTATCAGGTCCATTGTTCTGTATATATGTACCGCCATCAATGTGCGCATAGCCATACGCTAGGTGGTTGTTGTATCGGAGTAATCCTGATATAATCTTCTATGTACCCACAATTCAGAGCAGTTTTTCCTGCATGTATGTACAATCAGACCATCATATAGATGCAGTGCCCGCGGCGTGTTATCTCTGTGCCCTGCACTGATAAAGACCCCTACCCTTCATAGAACTCATCTAATGGATCTCTGCTTGTTATGTAAACTACAATACAGGTACAACTATTGCTTGTATTATTTTTTTAATCCTCTTATTGGTATTTATTCATTTTCATATACACAAACATCCAACTGGATTAATGCACACGTCCTGGATATTCCCTGTGTACATATATCTCACTTAAAGAAGCATGGGCAGCACAGTGGTTAGCACTTCTGCCCCACAGCACTGCTCATGAGCTTAATTCCCTACCATGGCCTTATCTGTGTGGAGTTTGTATGTTCTCCCTGTGTTTGCGTGGGTTTCTTCCGGGTGCTCTGGTTTCCTTCCACACTTCAAAAACATACTAGTAGGCTAATTGGCTGCTATCAAATGGACATTAGTCTCTCTCGGTCTCTGTGTATGTGTGTAATTTAGACTGTAAGCTCCAATGGGGCAGGGACTGATGTGAGTGAGTTCTCTGTACAGCGCTGCAGGAATCAGTGGCGCTATATAAATAAATGGTGATGATTGTACACAGGTTATTCATGTAGGAGGTAAATATCTCCCTCTTACTGTATGTTGCTTCTGCTCGATGTCTCTATAGACGGAGCTGTTGATAAGTTTCTGGTCCCCATAGTTCCAGCTTCCTCCTGTCATTATTGATGAGCTGTTTATCTCCGCTCGGGAAGGTTGACGCTGTGAAATATTAATGTCCTCCTAGCACTTGGCTTATTTGAAATGTTAAGTGAATTGATGGCTGCCCTCCTGCAGCACGCCAGGGGCGATAATCTCTGATAAGTGTTACGTTATATTCCTGTTTGTGGGATTTTATACAAAACATTATATGCAATACTTAAGTCAGAGTTAAACTTCACGATGTCTAAAGTTGGTGCGGCCAAAACAGCGTTATAATGTGCTTTATAACATCATGTAGTATTGTCTACACTTTAACATAGCGCCATCCGCTGGCTGATGGAAAGCGTGTGTTGCTTGGGGCATGTAGAAACCTTACAGTAAGCAGCGTGTGCTGTGTACTGTGGGTGTGGTAGTTATAGAAATACTTGGACATTCTTTATATACTTAGAGCCGTGTTCTGTGTCTACCGGTTATAATGACACATGGCGGGGCCGGTGGACCCACCTCTCCTCCAGGTGACCTCCGCCTTGGATTATGTCTCTTAGATGTGCTGTGAATCGTGTGGCTGTAGGTGATTGTACAGCAAGTATCTCCTCTCTGCATAATAAATGTTTTCTTGACCACAGTAATTTGTGATATACGTAGACTTGGACCATTGCCCCGTCCTGCGTATTGTGAACGTGGTATATCGCTAATAGACTCCCAGCAATAAGTGTCACAGATGGGATTACATTCAGGAAGAAGTTTTATAAATAGTGTTTCAGTCTGATGATGTTTTACACATATGTCCTGCACATGTGACACACGTGTAGGAGATCACGCCACTAGTTTCAGGGTGCAATGTCCAGCACGTAGAGTGAGATGTCTGTGCATGTACTAAATTATAGCCTAGAACAGAGCCATATATTCCAGCTGCTGATTGATGAGAGCGCAGTGCTGAACCTCTGTCCTATACTCATACAGTTAGTGCTAAGCGCTGCTACATCACTGTAAGCATCATCTGGTTACTGATGTCTGATACTAGTAGTCAGATGTGGGCTCAGGTCTATCCCAGTATTATGTCTTCTCCTTAGGTATTACTGACGTCACGTACAGAATCATTTTCTGTCATGGGGGGGGTGTTATTAATGTTTTACCAGCTCACATTAATCATAACATGAAATCTGGTTTCCACTCAGCCTTCTGGTGTCTTCAAAGATCCATTTATCAATATATTAGCATTATCTGCAGGTTTCTGATTGGCTGACTCATTGCCTGACCCTGTACCTGGGTGTAATTACTATTGTTCAGGGCTCCACGGGTCTCTTCTCCTCTACTTGTTTTGTATTATAGCATAATCTGGATCCCTCTTGACGTTCATTAACCATAATGACGGCACTTTTACATTAAGAATGCAAATAACAATAGTATTATAAATCCAGTGGTCTTATAACGTACTATCCCTCGGTAATATCTCACTCTCCTTCTACTACATAGATGGTTTTCTCTCTTATCTGCATCAGAAACAGGTTTGTCTCTGACTGTGATCCAGGGCTGTCCATTGGCTTTGTACTCTCTTATATCTATCTATATTTCCAGATTAGTTTGCCCTATATCTCAGTTTTATCCCATTTTGCACCGTGTTCCTTGTTTTTGCCCTGAACCTATTTGTTTTCCGTGTTTTGGCCTCTAAGCCACGTCCTGTATCACGATGATTCCCTATTTTGTGGCTGTTTCGTACTTGGCTGTTTGTTTCTCTCTGCTCTCTCTTCTAACACTTAGTTCCAGCAATTCCCCTGAGATAATCCTGTCTGTTTTAGTTACATTCAATCTCTACTCTCCGTTCTCTGCCATTTCTAGAGCAGAACAGCTGAATGGTCCCCATGTTGTGCATCCTCGCACTTAATCCTTTATCACGTCTCTGAGGACGTATGAAACAATCCAACTCTGTCTGCCCGGCCTGGGAGCCGCCATTGCTAATCAGTGCTAGGATACGTTATCGGAAGCAGCAGGAGTCGGTCATTTCCACCCGTATTATTTCCTTTAATTAGAAAATCATTTTTACAGTACAATGACCTTGTTCTTTTCCAGGCCTAATTATAATCCGTAGCCAACTAACATCTTACTGTATGTGTCGCAGTCCCCTCTGGCGTAGATCCACGTATCCCAAGACTATAGCTGGTTCACAGTTCACCGCTTCCCTTGGATTCCTGCAGAGCCCAATTTTATCTATCCAGAAATGAAACCATACAATGACCTCAGTAGTGTATTATTCAGGAAACCGGGAATTATAGAGAGACTTACCAGTGTTGGTGTAGCCCTCAAGGAACGAGATTGGTGTTTGTAGTGGGATGTTGGGTACTATGGCTGCCTGCTTTCTGGAATATCAATGTTATTACTAACATTGCTAAAAATCATAGCAGACAGTTGTGAGGTAGACAGCATATACACTGTGGCACAGTAGTTAGCATTGCTGCCTCAGGGCTGTCGTCATGTGCTCTATTCAGACCCGTGTGCAGTTTGTATGAGCTCCCCCTGGAATTCCTTCCATAGTTCAAAATCAAACTAGTAGGATAACGTTACTGTGTGGTTGAGAATTTAGATTGTAAGCTCCATTAGGGCAAGGCCTGATGTGAGTAATTACATAGTCTCTGCGCTGCATAATATGTTGGTGCTATTTAAAGCTTAGAGCATGTTCTTTCATTATTAATTGGTTTCTGTTGGTTTAATGTACTGTTGAGCAATGTGGGTAAGTAATCCTCAAGTTTTAATGTTGAAAAAGAAGCCATTGAGTAATTGCATCAGATAGGAACATACCATGAGCACAGCAAAGAATAATCCGGTCATTGTGCATCTGAGCGACCGTCTAGGTCACCTGTTCTGCGGCCAGGAAAAGGGAAGCCGCGATACTGTACCTGTGACGTAATAATAGGTAGATGTCAATTATAACTTGTGCGTTGTCCGTGTGTTCTGTTCTCTTCGCTATTCTGTTCTATTTACATTGTGAGAGAGGGGAAATCGTATCATTGTTATTATGAGTTACAGTCTGTTCTTTAAACTAATGAGCTCTGGGAGCGGCCTCCTGCTGTGTCTTATAACTGGTTATTAAAAAGCCTAGCTGGATATCACACTGCAGTGAGAAGTGTGTTGTATATCACACAGGGAAGTGTTGTTACCTCCTTACAATTTACCCATATAGATGATCCCGTTGTATCATTCAATCTGTATTTATATAGAAACTGCACTAATCAGCGCCAACGAAACCTCATTACCGCAACAGTGTCACGTGTACGTCCTACCGAATTCTCTCTGTTACAGGATTGTCCCCTCGCTGCCAATGTGTCCTATTTCTGTGTTACATATGAGCAGTTCCTAAGACTGCCGCAGACCATATGTAGCACAAGTATTCTGTAGACACAGCACTTTCTAAGTGGTGACAGTAACGCTCTCACTTTGGGGGCTTCTTATTATAGTTTCTGTATAATGTGTGTAATTCATTGTGTCGTACATGTCTTCCTGTCTTCCAGAGAGGAGGAGGAGCAGCTGAGGAACAAGATTCGGGCGGACCACGAGCGGGCTCTGGAAGAGGCCAAGGAGAAGTTGAAGAAGTCTCGAGATGAGATCCGGGCTGAGATCCAGACCGAGAAGAACAAACTGATGGAAGACCTTAAAAAGAAGGACAACCAACCAATGCCGCTGGCTCCAGTCCCCAACCTGCCAGAGCTGAAGAGCGGGGACCCTGGAGACCCCGAGATCCGAGAGAAAAGGGACAAAATCAAGGAGGTGAGATCAGTGTGTAGAGATCACAGAGCTCAGGGCTCCCACGTCCGCGTACGATCCTGTCATCATTACTACGGTGCACTGTACATGTAGTTGTAGAAGGACCGGCCAGGAGTAAGATCATACGTAACAACCGCTTAACCGGAGAATTTCAATTCATCCAACACCTCTTGTGTCGAAGGCTCTGATTGGAGCACAGAGTAGCCAACCAATCAGTACCCTCCACATAAGACAGCCTTGGTGTCCACATTGCTTGACCAAGCGCCATTAGGGGAGTATCTCAGAAGTGACGGGGGAAGAAGATAGTTTTAGGGTTTACATTTTAAATCTTTTCACGACTGGTGCTGCCGATCTGTGTATATTCCTCTTTATTTGTTTGTGCTGCTCTCATGTGTTTTACTTTATCAATAAGCAAATAGCTCATAATGGGCAGAATTGGAGAGAGAAGAGATCCTGCAACTAAAGGGACAGAAATAGTAAATAAATTGCGTTTGGGGTGCAAATGGGAGGAGGGAAGGGATTGGTGACGTAGAGAAATGGGACAATGGGAATGGTGTTACTGGCTAACTCTTCATTTGTTACATATAATAAATCTCTCTCTCTCTCTGTATATATATGTGCATATATATGTGTATATGTGTGTGTGTGTGTGTGTGTGTATATATATATATATATATATAATTATTACAGCATTGAATGAGTCACGGTTATATAACACACATGTGGCATAAAATGACCAAGCATTAGTATATCAGTAATAGAGTAATATGTACATGATTATATACAGACTGCTCTCCCGTAGTACAGCGGTATGGGCTGTGATATACTGATCCGTTAATGTTATATATAGCGAGAGTGCGATGCTGAACCGTCCGAGTGTTTCAGTATTGAATGTTATGTGTGAAAAAATACAAATGTCAAATCTAATCCAGTATAAATATAAAATGCTGGAAATATATATGATAGAGATATGTGAGCGAGTGATGCCGGCAGTGCCAGATAATACGTGGGGGGTCTGTCCGCCTGTATTTACAACATAAAATAAAGACAATATAATACGGATTTATTACCAATAGTGACAGTAGCCAGTAACATAGAGGTAAATGGGTTATAGCGGCAGTGGAGTAATAGGCACCTCGTGTGCGGCCGGTTTATAGGTAGACACTACGGGTAAGGACGGCCTTATCGCCTCCCTCCGGGCATCACATTCCTAGATCTCCTATCACCACACCCTCCTATGTGCTCCTGTCGCCCCGTTTATTTCCAAATGTTGCCTTTTTTTCTTCTCTCTCTTTCCCGTCTCTCTCTCTCCCTTTATACATCTCTGCGTTACCTCCTCCTGACCCACTGCGCTCTGTGGCATCTACCCGATATCTGGTGTCTGTGGCAGCCACTCGCAGATCTCTCTAACGCCAATTAAAGGCTTTACTTCCTAACGATGCTCCAAGCACATCAGGAGGTCTGCAGTAGCTGCTGCCAGCTGCCTGTCATTAGCTGCCGCTGACGGAGAGCATCGGAGAGGGCTCTGAGCCCGGAGCAGGCACTCAGTACTACATGTAGGATCCCCAGCTATAGACTGTCCAGTGCAATTATCTGCATTACTTATCTACCAAACACTAAACCCTGGCTGATCAGTAACGGCGGTAACGTAACCTTTAAAGGTTAATGGAATAATATTCCCGGCTGGTTTGTAGTGAGCTGCACATTATACTAAGTATCCAGCCACAAGTGTGCACAGACGGGGCCTCCTCACCTGCATCATGTACACAAGATGTGTTCATCCATTGTTACACTTACTGAGCGGTCCTTGGATAATCTCACCCAGCGTCATCACGTCACACTGGGCTGTAAATGTACAATCACCCTTGTGTACAGCTGTGCCCTGTCACCCCGTTATTATACTGTATCACAGCTGTGCCCTGTCACCCCGTTATTATACTGTATCACAGCTGTGCCCTGTCACCCCGTTATAGTATATCACAGCTGTGCCCTGTCACCCCGTTATTATACTGTATCACAGCTGTGCCCTGTCACACTGTTATAGTATATCACAGCTGTGCCCTGTCACCCCGTTATTATACTGTATCACAGCTGTGCCCTGTCACACTGTTATAGTATATCACAGCTGTGCCCTGTCACCCCGTTATTATACTGTATCACAGCTGTGCCCTGTCACCCCGTTATTATACTGTATCACAGCTGTGCCCTGTCACCCCGTTATTATACTGTATGACAGCTGTGCCCTGTCACCCCGTTATTATACTGTATCACAGCTGTGCCCTGTCACCCCGTTATTATACTGTATCACAGCTGTTCTCCTCCGTCACCCCGTTATTATACTGTATGACAGCTGTGCCCTGTCACCCCGTTATTATACTGTATCACAGCTGTGCCCTGTCACCCCGTTATTATACTGTATCACAGCTGTGCCCTGTCACCCCGTTATTATACTGTATCACAGCTGTTCTCCTCCGTCACCCCGTTATTATACTGTATCACAGCTGTGCCCTGTCACCCCGTTATAGTATATCACAGCTGTGCCCTGTCACCCCGTTATTATACTGTATCACAGCTGTGCCCTGTCACACTGTTATAGTATATCACAGCTGTGCCCTGTCACCCCGTTATTATACTGTATCACAGCTGTGCCCTGTCACCCCGTTATTATACTGTATGACAGCTGTGCCCTGTCACCCCGTTATTATACTGTATCACAGCTGTGCCCTGTCACCCCGTTATTATACTGTATGACAGCTGTGCCCTGTCACCCCATTATTATACTGTATCACAGCTGTGCCCTGTCGCCCCGTTATTATACTGTATGACAGCTGTGCCCTGTCACCCCGTTATTATACTGTATGACAGCTGTGCCCTGTCACCCCGTTATTATACTGTATGACAGCTGTGCCCTGTCACCCCGTTGTTATACTGTATCACAGCTGTGCCCTGTCACCCCGTTATAGTATATCACAGCTGTGCCCTGTCACCCCGTTATTATACTGTATCACAGCTGTGCCCTGTCACCCCGTTATTATACTGTATGACAGCTGTGCCCTGTCACCCCGTTATTATACTGTATCACAGCTGTGCCCTGTCACCCCGTTATAGTATATCACAGCTGTGCCCTGTCACCCCGTTATTATACTGTATGACAGCTGTGCCCTGTCACCCCGTTATTATACTGTATGACAGCTGTGCCCTGTCACCCCGTTGTTATACTGTATCACAGCTGTGCCCTGTCACCCCGTTATAGTATATCACAGCTGTGCCCTGTCACCCCGTTATTATACTGTATCACAGCTGTGCCCTGTCACCCCGTTATTATACTGTATGACAGCTGTGCCCTGTCACCCCGTTATTATACTGTATCACAGCTGTGCCCTGTCACCCCGTTATAGTATATCACAGCTGTGCCCTGTCACCCCGTTATTATACTGTATCACAGCTGTGCCCTGTCTCCCCGTTATTATACTGTATCACAGCTGTGCCCTGTCTCCCCGTTATTATACTGTATCACAGCTGTTCTCCTCCGTCACCCCGTTATAGTATATCACAGCTGTGCCCTGTCACCCCATTATTATACTGTATGACAGCTGTGCCCTGTCACCCCGTTATTATACTGTATCACAGCTGTGCCCTGTCACCCCGTTATTATACTGTATCACAGCTGTGCCCTGTCACCCCGTTATTATACTGTATTACAGCTGTGCCCTGTCACACCGTTATTATACTGTATTACCGCTGTGCCCTGTCACCCCGTTATTATACTGTATCACAGCTGTGCCCTGTCACCCCGTTATAGTATATCACAGCTGTGCCCTGTCACCCCGTTATTATACTGTATCACAGCTGTGCCCTGTCACCCCGTTATTATACTGTATCACAGCTGTGCCCTGTCACCCCGTTATTATACTGTATCACAGCTGTGCCCTGTCACCCCGTTGTTATACTGTATCACAGCTGTGCCCTGTCACCCCGTTGTTATACTGTATCACAGCTGTGCCCTGTCACCCCGTTGTTATACTGTATCACAGCTGTGCCCTGTCACCCCGTTATTATACTGTATCACAGCTGTGCCCTGTCACCCCGTTATTATACTGTATCACAGCTGTGCCCCACGTCACCCCGTTATTATACTGTATCACAGCTGTGCCCTGTCACCCCGTTATTATACTGTATTACAGCTGTGCCCTGTCACCCTGTTATTATACTGTATCACAGCTGTGCCCTGTCACCCCGTTATTATACTGTATTACAGCTGTGCCCTGTCACCCCGTTATTATACTGTATCACAGCTGTGCCCTGTCACCCCGTTATTATACTGTATCACAGCTGTGCCCTGTCACCCCGTTATTATACTGTATCACAGCTGTTCTCCTCCGTCACCCCGTTATTATATAATATCACAGCTGTGCCCCACGTCACCCCGTTATTATACTGTATTACAGCTGTTCTCCTCCGTCACCCCGTTATTATATAATATCACAGCTGTGCTCCCCTGTGATTATGTCGGATGTTCCTCCTGGGGATATAACAGATATTTTCTCCTCACAGATGATGAAACACGCATGGGATAATTATAAACAGTACAGCTGGGGCCACAATGAGCTCAAACCCATCGCAAGGAAGGGCCACTCCACCAACATTTTTGGTAAGAATTATTGATTACACATATTTCCTTAATGTGCTGTTTTACCCCAGAATCGCACAGTATACAGAGCTCCCGCTACATCCAGGGATTCTGGGTAATGTCCTCAGTCACACAGTATACAGAGCCCGAGGATTCTGGGTAATGTCCTCATAGTCACACAGTATACAGAGCCCGAGGATTCTGGGTAATGTCCTCAGTCACACAGTATACAGAGCTCCCGCTGCAGCTGGGGATTCTGGGTAATGTCCTCATAGTCACACAGTATACAGAGCCCTAGGATTCTGGGTAATATCCTCATAGTTACACAGTATACAGAGGTCCTGCTGCATCCGGGGATTCTGGGAAATGTCCTCAGTCACACAGTATACAGAGCCCGAGGATTCTGGGTAATGTCCTCAGTCACACAGTATACAGAGGTCCTGCCGCATCCGGGGATTCTGGGTAATGTCCTCAGTCACACAGTATACAGAGCTCCCGCTACATCCAGGGATTCTGGGTAATGTCCTCAGTCACACAGTATACAGAGCCCGAGGATTCTGGGTAATATCCTCATAGTCACACAGTATACAGAGGTCCTGCTGCATCCGGGGATTCTGAGTAATGTCCTCAGTCACACAGTATACAGAGCCCGAGGATTCTGGGTAATGTCCTCAGTCACACAGTATACAGAGGTCCTGCTACATCCGGGGATTCTGGGTAATGTCCTCAGTCACACAGAGTACAGAGCTCCCGCTGCAGCTGGGGATTCTGGGTAATGTCCTCAGTCACACAGTATACAGAGCTCCCGCTGCAGCTGGGGATTCTGGGTAATGTCCTCAGTCACACAGTATACAGAGCTCCCGCTGCAGCTGGGGATTCTTGGTAATGTCCTCAGTCACACAGTATACAGAGCCCGAGGATTCTGGGTAATGTCCTCATAGTTACACAGTATACAGAGCTCCCGCTACATCCGGGGATTCTGAGTATTGTCCTCAGTCACACAGTATACAGAGCTCCCGCTACATCCGGGGATTCTGGGTAATGTCCTCAGTCACACAGTATACAGAGGTCCTGCTGCATCCGGGGATTCTGGGTAATGTCCTCAGTCACACAGTATACAGAGCTCCCGCTACATCCGGGGATTCTGGGTAATGTCCTCAGTCACACAGTATACAGAGCTCCCGCTACATCCGGGGATTCTGGGTAATGTCCTCAGTCACACAGTATACAGAGCTCCTGCTGTACTTTGGGCTTCTGGGTAATGTCCTCAGTCACACAGTATACAGAGCTCCCGCTGCACTTGGGGATTCTTGGTAATGTCCTCATAGTCACACAGTATACAGAGCCCGAGGATTCTGGGTAATGTCCTCATAGTTACACAGTATACAGAGCTCCCGCTACATCCGGGGATTCTGGGTAATGTCCTCAGTCACACAGTATACAGAGGTCCTGCTGCATCCGGGGATTCTGGGTAATGTCCTCAGTCACAAAGTATACAGAGCTCCCGCTACATCCGGGGATTCTGGGTATTGTCCTCATAGTCACACAGTATACAGAGCTCCCGCTACATCCAGGGATTCTGGGTAATGTCCTCAGTCACACAGTATACAGAGCTCCCGCTACATCCGAGGATTCTGGGTAATGTCCTCAGTCACACAGTATACAGAGCTCCTGCTGCACTTTGGGCTTCTGGGTATTGTCCTCAGTCACACAATATACAGAGCTCCCGCTGCACTTTGGGCTTCTGGGTATTGTCCTCAGTCACACAGTATACAGAGCTCCCGCTGCAGCTGGGGATTCTGGGTATTGTCCTCAGTCACACAGTATACAGAGCTCCCGCTGCAGCTGGGGATTCTGGGTATTGTCCTCAGTCACACAGTATACAGAGCTCCCGCTGCAGCTGGGGATTCTGGGTAATGTCCTCAGTCACACAGTATACAGAGCTCCCGCTGCACTTGGGGAGTCTGGGTATTGTCCTCAGTCACACAGTATACAGAGGTCCTGCTGCATCCGGGGATTCTGGGTAATGTCCTCATAGTCACACAGTATACAGAGCTCCCGCTACATCCGGGGATTCTGGGTAATATCCTCATAGTCACACAGTATACAGAGCTCCCGCTACATCCGGGGATTCTGGGTAATGTCCTCAGTCACACAGTATACAGAGCTCCTGCTGCACTTTGGGCTTCTGGGTATTGTCCTCAGTCGCACAGTATACAGAGGTCCTGCTGCATCCGGGGATTCTGGGTAATGTCCTCAGTCACACAGTATACAGAGCTCCCGCTACATCCGGGGATTCTGGGTAATGTCCTCAGTCGCACAGTATACAGAGCTCCCGCTGCAGCTGCGGATTCTGGGTATGTAATGTGGGAATTGATGGGCTCTGGGGAAAGGACACTACTGGTTTTACTAGTTGGAGGAGGGAGTGATTTGTACTAAGCTTACTGTACTGACTGATTGCACTGAGCTTTTGATGTGGTGGAAATCACGTCTAGAACCTTTTTGATTATTGATGGATCCATTGTTTTTATGTTGATTATAATGTGACAGTGCGATCACTAGATCTGTAAATTGTCCTCTCTTGTGGAATACTGTTCAGTACAGTGCTGCCCCGTGTGGTCACATCAGGTACTGCAGTTCGGGCAGATTGATATGCTGAGGTGTAAGCCTGGTCTATGTGCCATCACTGGACATCTGTACTGTCAGCCTCAGAGACAGCTGAGTGTATTTAACCCCATGTGTGCTGGTACGCGCAGGAAACTCACAAATGGGAGCCACGATTGTGGATGCGCTGGACACCCTGTATATCATGGGGCTTCTGGATGAGTTCCGGGATGGACAGGAGTGGGTGCAGAACAACCTGGACTTCAGTGTGGTGAGTGATATATATATATAGCTGGAGTCTGTATGCACAGCAATGATTGGTACGTGTGCGTGAAGGTTATTAGTGACTTCATGTTCATTAAAGGGACAGTAAGCTCAGAAATGTTCTTCCAGTAGGAAAGTGAATGTGGCAGTAATGTCTTTGGATGACGCCTCTGTGTGGTCGGGGAGTTTGCTGACGCACAGTATGAGTAGTCCGCAGTGATCCCCTCTAAGCTAATGTCTGATGAGAGAGTAACGTGATCCCACCTGCAGCCGGGCACGTGGGGGGCTGGTAGATGCGAGAGCAGAACGTCCCATCTCCTAATGGAGATCAGGATGAGCAGACCATTCCTGACTGATGTGAGTGAGTTCTCTGTACAGCGCTGCGGTATTAGTGCCGCTATATAGATAGCTGATGATGATGATGATGTTGTGCACAATGTAATTATATCATCCATAGATGAGACACACCGTTTAGTGTGGCTGCAGGTAGAGGTAGAGTGTGTGTGACCTGATCTCTCTCTGTCTGACTGTGGGTGTCTCATCTGACCGCTCAGCGGTCTCTCTTCCTGTAACCAGAGCTGTGTCTCTTTGACTTGCAGAATTCCGAGGTGTCCGTGTTTGAGGTGAACATTCGCTTCATCGGGGGTCTGCTGGCGGCATTTTACCTGTCCGGACAAGAGGTAAGATCCTGGCAGGATTCTGTCTATTCCTCATGGAATCTCCGCCCTGTGCGCTGCTCAGTTACTGTATCTCAGTCTGAGCCATCTGCTGGGAGTGATACTTTCAGCAATTTATAATCCGCAGTATATTGTTTATACTGGTGTCTGAACCATATAGATTGTAAGCCTACGAGCAGCCCTCTTACCGCTTTGTATCACTATATAAATACGTGTTAGTACATAAATAATGGTACCTTGTAGATTTGGGTTATATTGCTGTAACGGTGGAGCTCAGCCTTACACAGTGATTTAATGGCTCGGGTGAGAGTCAGACCACAGCCTCTTCCTGTAAATCATTAGAAACACACGGCCGACATATTTACAAGCTCTTCTGCTGAATTAGCAGCACTCCCCCGGGTATTACTGACTATGTCTGCGGTTACCATGTATCCTAATGGCACAAGCCCCATATTTATTATCCTCATAAATACTATTCTGCTTTGCTGTATCTGGGCCGGATCGCCAGTGTTTTCTTAGTGTTAATCCTTAAATTATGCCATATGTTCTATCCAAGATCATAACTCTTATTATACATCTTATATCCTGTCCTATATCATATGTCACTTATCACATAAATCCTATATGATGTCATATCATTGTTATGTCTGATAGTTTGTTATAATACATTGTAAATCTCACATCAGACATATCTCCTCATATATCGCATATCTGATAACATATCTTCTATATCTGACAGAATCATTGGGTAATTTCTCCCCGGTAAAGTAGTAAATGTTTTCTCTACCCATAATTATTATTTTCTATAAGGGACAGCTATGAGTAAAACAAAGGCCTGTAATAAACATTGCTGCTCCGTAAACACCTTACAGAACCCTGTAGGACTCCTTCTGTGTGACTGATATATGGATCTTGTCTTCCTTCTTGTTAAACATCCGGTCCTGACCTCTCTCAGGGGTTAATAAATGTCCCATCATCCACTCCGGACCCCTTCATGCCCGCGCAGTATCAGAGGACTAGAACAGCCTGTCCATGTCTTTTGTTTTCATACCTGATTGGTTAATGTTACGTGGGCTGTAATAGTGTATGTACAAAATCTATGTGTCTTACTTTACGCCACTTTATTTTATACATGTTTATGAATTAGCTTGTGTTCCCCATCAATTTGTAGTATGTAGTATTACACGCATGTGTTACCCTGGGAGTAATCTAACAAAGGTCCAAGCCAGACGTCATACTTGGGTAACCTTTGTGCTGGCTTTAAGGTCACTGTAGATTTGGTGTCACTGGATCTTTATGCAGTTGCTTTTTGTGCCCCTTTATTAGAGCAGCCTTGAGGACACCATACTATGGGTAGGGGTAGCACAAGAGGATAGGTATAGTCGGTGGGTGGATGGTACTAAACTGGCCCAAGTATAAGGTAGTATCTCTCCAGTGTTAGAACGTTGTACATTTCTGCCCCCCCATAGAATGAATTGGGGTTTTGGCTGGAGGAGTGTGACATATACTCTGTATTACACTATCAGACCTCTGTAATAAGCCTGGTGGATGTTTCTCTTGCAGGTGTTTAAGAACAAGGCTGTGATGCTGGCCGAGAAATTACTCCCTGCATTTAATACCCCGACGGGCATTCCCTGGGCCATGGTGAATCTAAAGAGGTAAGTGCTTGTGGGTGGAAGGGTTCATGGATACAGTGAGATGATGTCCACTGGTGGTCACAAAGTATTTCCACTTATTGCCCAGTGGGGGTTAACGAGGGGTTAACAGATTCACTCATCATTTATTTATGACGCCACAGGTTCACCATCTCCTGGCATAATCATATGGATAAGACATTCATGAGAACAAGAAGTGTAACAATGGGTACAAATAAACAGAATAATAAATGTATGGATGCAGTTAGCAGAACAAATCACGTGGCATACAGAGACATGTGGCAAAGCGAGAGGTGGTCGCCGAGTGGGCATGTGAGAGACGGGGTACAGGACCCTGCCCATGAGAGCTTCTACTCTAAAGGGAGGGGGTAATCTGAGACATTCGGAGCAAATAGGACGTTAGGCTTAGTATGGTCCACTATGGTGCGGAGGACTGCAGAACGCTGAGGCCATGATGGTGCAGAGTCCTGAAAGATCCAGGTGGTACAGAGGCCTAGATGGTGTCCAGTATAGGTGGTGCAAGGTCCTGGAGGTTCTTCTGGAATAAAGATGGGTGTACACTACGTATATATTTTCTATACGGATCAGTTGGTGGTGCAGTTATCAAGTGTTTGTAAATTCCATGAAGTTGGAAAACGGGCCAAACTCCAGTTCAGACTCCTGTTTCAACTCTTCATTTATTTGCTTTCACAGTTATGATGGCAAGTTTTTTAATTGCCAGAAATGTCCATTTTGGTTTGTGGGGAGGAGTTATTTAATACAATTTCTCAGGCTGTCATCTAGTGTGTGTTAGGATGGATGTCCTGGGAGCAGGAGCTCAGATTATCATCAAGAGGGGGTTAGGAAGGATGTCCTGGAAGCAGGACCTCAGATTATCATCAAGAGGGGGTTAGGAAGGATATACTGGAGGAAGGACCTCAGATTATCATCAAGAGGGGGTTAGGAAGGATGTCCTTGTAGCAGGACCTCAGATTATCATCAAGAGGGGGTTAGGAAGGATGTCCTTGAAGCAGGAACTCAGATTATCATCAAGAGGGGGTTAGGAAGGACGTACTGGATAAAGGACCTCAGATTATCATCAAGAGGGGGTTAGGAAGGATGTCCTGGAAGCAGGACCTCAGATTATCATCAAGAGGGGGTTAGGAAGGATATACTGGAGGAAGGACCTCAGATTATCATCAAGAGGGGGTTAGGAAGGATGTCCTTGTAGCAGGACCTCAGATTATCATCAAGAGGGGGTTAGGAAGGATGTCCTTGAAGCAGGACCTCAGATTATCATCAAGAGGGGGTTAGGAAGGATGTCCTTGAAGCAGGACCTCAGATTATCATCAAGAGGGGGTTAGGAAGGATGTCCTTGTAGCAGGACCTCAGATTATCATCAAGAGGGGGTTAGGAAGGATGTCCTTGTAGCAGGACCTCAGATTATCATCAAGAGGGGCTTAGGAACGGATGTCCTGGAAGCAGGACCTCAGATTATCATCAAGAGGGTGTTAGGAAGCATGTCCTGGAAGCATGACCTCAGATTATCATCGTCTTCATTTGGTCCGAGTTGGAAAGGTTTTCAAATGTAGTATCTGACATTCTACAGCCAGGGAGAGCTTTGGCTGAGACATCAGATATTGTGGATAACCAGACTCTCTATAAACCACAATAAATCTTTAAGGATCAGTGAAGTTTCTTGAAACTAAATAAAACCGGACCCTTTTTCCGGGTCTGTATAACCTCTGATCTTTTTTCATTGCTCGCACTCTGAATTAACGCTCAAATGTTTGATCACTTTTTTCATGACCAGCACGATTACGCAAGTAATAAACAGTAACGCCTGCTCTTAAACCAGCTCTCTCCACCGGGGGAAAGGATGGTGGTCGTACTGGCCTTCAGTCAGTGTAGGACCAGCTCTAACTATTGTCCAAGGGTCGTATTGCAGCTGCTCACCGCAGCACTTAGGCCATTGTCAGACCCCAACAGAACCACATCAACGCATTCCTCTAACTGCAAAGAGCGTATCGGGCTATATACTGCTATAGTTACAGCCCAGCTTCCTCTTCTTCTTCCTCCATCATCCACTAATCTGACCGATCCCTGTTGTCACTTTCTATAATAAACATTACAAAGGGTCTAGTGTTTGTGCTATAATGTATCAGGGAACATGAGATCCATCTGTTGCTGTTACATGCTCACTCTTATCTCCCCCTAGTGGTGTTGGAAGGAACTGGGGCTGGGCATCTGCGGGCAGTAGCATTCTGGCTGAGTTCGGTACCCTCCACCTGGAATTTGTGCACTTGACCTACCTGACTGGGAAACCTGTATATTACAATAAGGTGTGTTTTATAACTTTTACCTCCCATACTAATATGCCAGTAACCATAGGATTTGAGGGATATTTGTGCACAGTACTTATAACTCGGCTACTTTTATTTCCTCATGAGGCAGCTTTTCTTCCTTTTTAAACCTGCTGCAGCCTTTAGTCTCCCTATCCCTTCTTTCCACATTCTATCACAGTCTACTTCCCTACACAATCCATTCCTGGACTCATATCTCTTTCCCTCTCAATCCAAACCCAGCCTTCTCTCTCATTCCCCTCCTCAATTCAAACCCAGCCTCCTCTCTCCTCCCCTCCTCGATCCAAACCCAGCCTCCTCTATGCCTCCCCTCCTCGATCTAACCACAACCTCCTCTCTCCTCCCCTCCTCGATCTAAACCCGGCCTCCTCTCTCCTCCCCTCCTCGATCTAAACCCGGCCTCCTCTCTCCTTTCCCTTCTCGATCTAAACCCGGCCTCCTCTCTCCTTTCCCTTCTCGATCTAATCCCGGCCTCCTCTCTCCTTTCCCTTCTCGATCTAAACCCGGCCTCCTCTCTCCTTTCCCTTCTCGATCTAAACCCGGCCTCCTCTCTCCTTTCCCTTCTCGATCTAAACCCGGCCTCCTCACTCCTTTCCCTTCTCGATCTAAACCCGGCCTCCTCACTCCTTTCCCTTCTCGATCTAAACCCGGCCTCCTCTCTCCTTTCCCTTCTCGATCTAATCCCGGCCTCCTCTCTCCTTTCCCTTCTCGATCTAAACCCGGCCTCCTCTCTCCTTTCCCTTCTCGATCTAATCCCGGCCTCCTCTCTCCTTTCCCTTCTCGATCTAAACCCGGCCTCCTCTCTCCTTTCCCTTCTCGATCCAAACCCGGTCTCCTCTCTCCTTGGCCTCCTCGATCTAAACCCGTCCTCCTCTCTCCTTCCCTCCTCGATCTAATCCCGGCCTCCTCTCTCCTTTCCCTTCTCGATCTAATCCCGGCCTCCTCTCTCCTTTCCCTTCTCGATCTAAACCCGGCCTCCTCTCTCCTTTCCCTTCTCGATCTAAACCCGGCCTCCTCTCTCCTTTCCCTTCTCGATCTAAACCCGGCCTCCTCTCTCCTTGGCCTCCTCGATCTAAACCCGTCCTCCTCTCTCCTTCCCTCCTCGATCCAAACGCAGCCTCCTCTCTCCTTTCCCTTCTCGATCTAAACCCGGCCTCCTCACTCCTTTCCCTTCTCGATCCAAACGCAGCCTCCTCTCTCTCTTTTCCTCCTCCTCCTGTGGAAGTGTTGAGACATAATATAGCGCAGGTGTCTGTCTGTGTCCTGAGTCATTTGTTTGGTGTGGAGGATGGGGCCTCAGGTGCATATATGAAGTTCACATTGATTGAGCTGGAATATCTGTCCGTTTTGTAGGTCATGCACATCCGAAAACTTCTGCAGAAAATGGATCGACCCAACGGGCTCTACCCAAACTACCTGAATCCCAGGACCGGGCGCTGGGGGCAGCGTAAGTGCTCAGACCCATTGTCCTCTTTCTGTTTTGTTACTATATCCGGTGTCTGGCTAGATAGACTAGGTGTCATGGAGTCAGTCGGGGAGGAAGTTATGCGACGTCAGTATATCGTGGGAATGATGTATTGAGTCTGTAGAGGACATAATGTAGGAGAATCTCACTTTGATACATCTGTCTTTAGCTGGATGTTAGTGTTCCAGGTGAGAGGTGACGGTCTCTCTGTGCAGGGACTCTAGTGATTGGTCAGTACACACCGGATGAGATGAGGGGGATTCGGTGACTTTCTCCTGATCGTGGTTCTGTGCCTGAGGATTCCATGCTGTATACACTTATTACTAACATTTCTGTCCCTCACAGACCACACGTCAGTGGGTGGCTTAGGGGACAGTTTCTATGAGTATCTCCTGAAGGCCTGGCTGGTGTCTGATCGGACAGACAACGATGCTCGGAAGATGTATGACAATGCCATTGAAGTGAGTATTTACATGTGATGTAATAGTTGTGTATTGTACGCTTTCCGGAGGGTGTTTCAATGTATAACAGGGGCAGTATTGTACCTGTAATTCTTCAACAAAATATTTTTCTAGCTCTGTAGCGCCATCTCCTGGAGATTCTGACAAATGAACGTCACCGCTGTTTATGTGTTCCCGGTATGTTGTTGTAAGATGATGTCACTCTCTTCTCTCCCTGCTGTGTTACAGGCCATTGAGAAGCACCTCATCCGCAAGTCAAACGGGGGACTGACCTTTATTGGGGAGTGGAAGAATGGTCACCTGGAAAGAAAGATGGGTCACCTGACCTGCTTCGCCGGTGGCATGTTGGCGCTGGGTGCGGATGGGTCTCCGGAGGACAAGGCTGGGCACTATCTTCAGCTGGGCGCGGAGATTGCCCACACGTGTCATGAGTCCTACGACCGGACAGGTGAATGGAGAGTCCACCAGGGGATGGTTACACCATTGGTTCTGTCTAATAATAGTACTAAAGTGGACTTTGATAAACCAATTAAAAATAAATGGGTGTAATAAGTGAAAATGTACAAAACACATGGTAATAATTTGAAAGTTCCGCTGCGATACTTGTGCTGTGATGGGCTTGGGGTAAACCCCCACCCCCTTGTCACTGATTACTGCTGGAGAGTGGGGGACGAGATGTACCACCTTCCTGATTGTGCTGTGGGGGGCCTTACTACTCCCCTGTCTCCTTATATATGCCCCCGCCTTGTCCTGTACATGGTCCCCCCCACTCACACTTTCCTTTGTGTCTCTTTTTGTTCTCAGTACTAAAGTTGGGCCCGGAAGCATTTAAGTTTGACGGTGGTGCGGAAGCCGTGGCTGTGCGTCAAAATGAGAAATATTACATCCTGCGTCCAGAGGTGATCGAAACGTACTGGTACATGTGGCGCTTCACCCACGACCCGAAATACCGGATTTGGGGCTGGGAAGCTGCTCAGGTGCGTCCTGTAATTAGCCGTAATAGCGGGTGTTTAGGTATTACATGCCTGGTGCTGATTGGCCAGGGTTTGTCTCCATCTGCAGGCCATTGAGAAGTACTGCCGAGTGAGTGGTGGGTTTTCGGGTGTGAAGGACGTCTATTCCTCGGCACCAGCGTACGATGATGTCCAGCAGAGCTTCTTCCTGGCTGAGACGCTGAAGTGAGTGTGTTACCGGCTGGTTCTGCCAGCTCTTCCCCCTGCATAGGACTCTTACAGAGCAGTATACAGAATGATATTTCACACCATGATCCGTGTCATGTAGCTATAAGCTGCTATAAAGGTCATTCCTGAAAAGTGTAAAAATGCAGAAGCACAACGCCTGCTTGCACCTGTTATATTTGCCTATTGCAGCCTATCTTCTGCTTAGGAAATGGCCCCCCGGATATCTGTCTGCACGTAGTGGAAAGAATGAAACTCCAGGAAACAGATTCATAAACACACCATCTGCACCCGGATTCTCATTTCATTGTCCTGCATTGGAGGAGCCTAGCCCACATTTTACTGGAACATTCCAACCCCCAATCCACACACCACCTCACATCAGGGAACATCCCCCAATCCACCCATCTCCTCCCATTAGGAGCACCCCCCAATCCACACAGCTCCTTCCATTAGGAGCACCCCCCAATCCACCTGGCTCCTTCCATTAGGAGCACCCCCCAATCCACCCGGCTCCTTCCATTAGGAGCACCCCCCCAATCCACCCGGCTCCTCCCATCAGGAGCACCCCCCAATCCACCCGGCTCCTCCCATCAGGAGCACCCCCCAATCCACCCGGCTCCTCCCATCAGGAGCATCCCCCAATCCACCCGGCTCCTCCCATCAGGAGCATCCCCCAATCCACCCGGCTTCTCCCATCAGGAGCATCCCCCAATCCACCCGGCTCCTCCCATCAGGAACATCCCCAAATCCACCCGGCTCCTCCCATCAAGATATGCGACCCCGCAAACACAGACTCCACCATGTAAAGCAGAAGGATCATGCTCTTCTCACACTGGGCACACTACATCACATTTCTGAATAACATTTGTTAGTGAGTCCCAACCAGCAGGATGGAGCTGATGACTGACAGATCTGTGCAACCAACCAGCACACAGCATTGTCTGAGACCACCAGCCTGGCCAATCACACAGGACACCCCCCCCCCCCCCATCTGTAACCGGGGGAGGAATAATAACAATATTATAGCTGTATCTGCCCTTAAGACTTCAGGAATAAATTCTGATCGGCTCCCTGATCACACCAGAGCTTGATATACAGCGGATCTATATCACAGAGCTGACACTTTATATACGGGCACAAGCTGGCGATACAAGGGGATGTTACTGATGCCGTGTGACACACGTTTCATGGCGATGGTATAAGAGACTGCGCTGTGCAGGCAGAATCTAATTTATGTTGCATATGGTTAAGGAGAATAGATGTCCGGGTAAGGCCAATTAGGTGGTATCTATTATATATAGTAGTTTAGTATTCACTATGGATATAGTTCTAAGGAGGACTCTGAACCAGTGTCTGTCAATCATCTGAAATCTCTATTTACTCCCGTCTCTTCCACCCCCAGGTACCTGTACCTCCTCTTCTCCAGCGACGACCTCCTGCCATTAGACAACTGGGTGTTCAACACAGAGGCCCATCCGTTACCGGTCATACGCCTGGCCAATAGCACGCTGCCTGGAAGCCATGTGGCGCGATAGGACCATTCCCTGGGACCACTTCAGACTGTTACAAGACTGGGGCGACTTGCCGATCCCAGGCACAATTCCATTATCCTTCATTTACTCTGCCAGCCACAGACCAGCGCCTTGGAAGGAGGCGACTCACTGACCAAACTGCTCTGCTTGACCAGGCTGCTTCCGCGGGGGTTATGGGGCCAAACATCAGGGGGTGGGGGGGGGGGGGTACAGGGGGGTATCTGACTTAGACGACACATGTTTTAATGGAATTTTTTGCACTGTGTGATTTAACAGGCATTTTTAATGCGTGGACATTGCCAAAGTTTCCTTCTAACTCAGTATCTATGGAGAAGAGCATGGCAGGCCCCCGACCCCTCCTCCGGAAGTGAGTGTATAGTAACTCTTATAGCGTGGAAGGAAGGAGCACAGTCTTCATGTTACTGCTGGGCTACCAGACATGAGTCCTACGTGTGTCCCGTCCCTTCCTCCTCGCTCCCCGGGGGCTCTCCTTTTTATTTCACTTTTTGGGTTTTAGTGGCATGAGCAATGCAACAAGCAGGGGATTAAAGACATTGTACATACACGGCCTGGATTGTGGCTTATTCCTGTGTTTTAGGGGCCCCTGTTCATTGGGGTTCTTAGGATCAGTGGGTTTGAACTGTGGCGGCTGCACTGATTGTTGTGTGTTTAATTCCGTATTGAATGTTCTGACTGTGTGCAGGAGCCCTTGTTCCCTGGACAGCCCCCTCTTCTGCTTCCCCACCAGGTACCACTGCTCATACCTAATAATAAAGGTATTTTACACCGATAGCCCCCATACCTGTATACTAGTTCCTCTGTAGCTTGCACCATACAGGAGTGGGGTGTAATACCTAGATTCTACAGTCAGTAGTCTGTTCCCCGGATCTTTCTTCTGCCTCGGTTCTCCTACAGAACGTGGCTTACACCCCAGCAGAGGTCCCTGTTATAAGTGCTGGGGGCAGCTATATTGTGACCCATCTACCCCCTGTCTTAGGGGGAATATGCTTCATTGAAGAACTCACTAATAGCGTCCATGAATTAGTTAATCCTTAATAAGCTGAGTAGAGACAGGAAACCGTTGACACCCCCAGAAGGTATAATGTCGTTGACACCGCCAGAAGGTATAATGTGACGACTCCTTTCCATCCTTGTCTCTGAAACACATAACACATGGGAGAGAATATCGGAGCTGCAATGGAGTTCTTCAAGGAAAATAAATTACTAGGTAAACACAATTTGCATATTTCCTTTTAAGACTACATGGCAGCCCCCACAAATGAGAGATACCCCAGCAATCCAATATGTGGGGGGGGAGGTCATCTAACAGAATAGTCAACACTGCACATAAAAGTGATTTTACTGATCAACTGACAGAACCTTCCAAACTGTCCTCAGTGGCTGGAGAGTCTCTGGATCCATGACCCTCCTACTGCTGAATCCTGCGCACTGTGGGCCCAAGAGCTCCTTACAGATCTCGTGGAACGTGCCCTTAATATATTCAGCACCTCATGTCCTGTCCTCTTATAAACCTGTGAAATAACTTCTCACAAACGTATTTTTGTAAGGAGCTTAACCTTGGTCCTTCAGGAAGAGCTGATCTGTCTTTCCTTTGTCCTGGTCAGATACACAGATCTTGCTCTGAGCAGATCCAATGTATAAAACCTTCTCTGTATCATTAGCTGTCTCTGGACGCAGAGCTGGACGTACAGCTTGTTCATAGCACCACTTTATCTGCATGTGTGGCTGGATCACTTCTAAATAACTTATTGTATGAATGTATTTCATTCAGTGGCAGTGCGCCGATGTGTATATTGCAAATGTACTGATACTTGTATTGGAAATGTGTTGATTTCTGATGCAGTAGACTTATGTTGGATGAAATTGTATTTTTGAAAGAAAGGAACTCCCATGCTAATTAGGCCTTTGTGGAGCTGATCGTGCCGTTGGACATGGCAGCAGCTATGCCAACTACCCAGAAGTAAGCAGTTCGTAGGCACCGTTGAAGGAACCTGGTGGTGACAGCTGAATTCTCCTACAACTATTGCACAGTTGTCATTTGCAGTCGGCGAGTGTCTGGTGGTTGGGTGACACCAGTAGGAGGGGTCAGTAACAATCTGTTACTGACGGTGACGTCCTCCTTTCCCCTACAGACTAGGTGGTGGAGTAAGCCCATGCGGTCACAGGCTGTATTGTCAGAAAAGGTTCTTTGCCCACATCTGAAGTCCTCATACTCTTCTAGCAGACATGATCTCTATTAAAAATATTACTTTGAGTGTGATCCATTTTAGTTATACTGTCTGTAGGGGTTCAACGGCTTCTGATGTTAGAGCCTCTAAAACAAGATTAAGATCCCAAAATGCCCCAAAGTATTTCATGCAAGGTTGTGTCCAGGAATATACTCAGTGCTGATACCTGTACCTTCAATGTACCCACGAACAAGTCCCACCTGCAGACCTTCCTGTGGAAAGTCTGATTCTGCACCAATCTATAAAATGTTTTCCAAACACTGGAGTATGTTATAGTAGAATTCTTCTTTCATGTTTGTAGTCACTTTATCATTGATACATTTACTCTTCAACGATGCTTCTTTATTCCCCTCCATGTGCAATTAGAGGAACAAGAGGGAACACGTACGTACCCCAGTTGAAATTCCAGGGGGTTGTTCGAACATTTATCCCCTCTGCTTTTGAGTCCATGTGATGGGAGTTGAATCTTATTACCTTGGTGTTTTAGCTATTTGTGGATGATAACGTTCTGGCTTCCTTGGACTGTTGCCTTAAGGAAGAAGTAGAAAATTACTTCACTATTAATTAACAGGTATTTATTCTGTTTCTTTTTTTTAATTCATTATGTCCAGATTTTTACCAAACGCCACAATATTCAGCGATGTCTGGCATAAAAAATCTGAATATTGTCTACTTACTTCCAGTATATATATTATCCATCCCTTTCCTGATTGCGCTGGGGACGGAAGCCATGGCTCCTCCTTCTTTAATTGTAGGACATGCAGAAACATGCAACTTTTTAAAACATGTCTCCATTTTTCTTGCCTTGGGGGGCCTGGTTCATCTTCGGCGTCCAGTTTGCATGTCGTATGTTGCAGGAAATATTTCTG
Organism: Mixophyes australis; assembly: GCA_036250195.1. Lineage (NCBI taxonomy): Eukaryota > Metazoa > Chordata > Amphibia > Anura > Limnodynastidae > Mixophyes > Mixophyes australis. Next base: position 418,817,936 of record JAVHZZ010000002.1, on the reverse strand, counting down.
CACATACTCAGAAAAGGACCTTACACCAATGAACTCAACTGCATGAAATTCTTGTTTGAATGCAACAGACACAACTGCCTGCGACTGGAAGGGCGGAATCGGGAAGGGGTGGATGAAGTGGGCCGTGTACTGTAAGGGCTGTCAACGTACGTACAGTCAGTTCAGCTCCAGGGTTTCGCTTAAGTATAAGATCATTTGCACCAGCTACAGAGCAGGTGTCAGTGGCGACTGATCCTGATGACTGACGCGGTATAGTCTTCATTTAAAAACTACATGTGTGTGCGCCACTAGGTAGCACAGAACACGTTTATGTAAGGAATATAGACGATAAAACGTACTGTAAGTGCAGAAGCATTGAGAACATCCTGCTTTATGTATTGACTTATAAAAGAATGAAAAACACAATTGAACATTTTTTTGAACAAATCTTTTTATTGATTATAGTATTAGGAGTTGTTCATTTATTTTTATTTTTTAAATTTGTGCATGCATCACTATGTGCCTTTAAGTGCATATCCTGCAGTCTGTTCCGTCTGTCTACGTACGTCAAGTAACATTTACCCAGAAGCTACTTATACCCAGATTAAAATGGAAACACATATTGGGATCTGCTTGTATTTAAATATGGTCGGAACTACACTTAAGTTCCGTGCTCATTTTCTAAACGCAAGTTGCGTGCAGGTTACGTCAAAGCTGTATCATGGCTAGGACCTTTAAATGAGGCTCCGTCTTCTAATGGTATAGTAGTCCACTTCTGATGCCTGAAGATCTTCTTTAGAGGCAAAATATATCTTCTCCATCGACTTCATTAATTCCTTACATTGATCTGGGGCTTGGACTAGAGTATTTCCCTTAGGGATACGTTCCTTACATAAGGCCTCCATATGATCATTGGATAACTCTGTCACAATCTCCACACACACGATTATGGACCTAAACTAACTAACAAGCCTAAGCGAGCTCCAACACCCCTCACTAAGGTTTACCTGGAGCCGGTGTCCATCAGCATAGACCAGGCTGGGTCCTGGACAATGTAGAAACCAGCAGCTTCCTTCAGTGCTGACGTCAGACACTCCTCTCACACTCTTCAATTTCAAATGCCACCTTCCTGTCTCTGCTACCGAGGGAGTAGAGACCGGTCCCTTGTCCCGGTGGCTTATTCATATGGATATAACACCGACACATCCCAGATCCTCTCTGGGAACAGGTAAGTGCCCAAATTCCAAGTAAAAAAAAAACAACTTGGCTCCACTGCCACTGGCTCCAATATTGAAGAGAGACGAAAAAGACGATGAAGGAAAGGAAGAGAAACATTACATAGCTTCAGTCTGCACTCGGCTTGGTGCTGTCATGGAGTCTGGCAAGGAAAAGGGGGTTAGTGTGCATCTCCTTTCACTCTCCCACTCTCATTCTCACCCTCACTCTCCCACTCTCACCCTCACATTCTCACCATCACCCTCGCCATCGCCCTCACTCTCCCACGCTCACCCTCCCTTTCCCACGCTCACCCTCACTTTCCCACGCTCACCATCACTCCCACTCTCACCATCACCCTCACTCTCCCACTCTCACCGTCACCCTCACCCTCTCCCACTCTCACCATCACCCTCGCCATCACACTCACTCTCCCACGCTCACCCTCCCTTTCCCACGCTCACCCTCCCTTTCCCACGCTCACCCTCCCTTTCCCACGCTCACCATCACTCCCACTCACCATCACCCTCACTCTCCCACTCTCACCATCACACTCTCACCCTCACTCTCCCACTCTCACCGTCACCCTCACTCTCACCGTCACCCTCCCTCTCCCACTCTCACATCACCCTCACTCTCCCACTCTCACCATCACCCTTGCCATCACCCTCACTCTCCCACGCTCACCCTCCCTTTCCCACGCTCACCCTCCCTTTCCCACGCTCACCCTCCCTTTCCCACGCTCACCCTCCCTTTCCCACGCTCACCCTCCCTTTCCCACGCTCACCCTCACTTTCCCACGCTCACCCTCACTCCCACTCACCATCACCCTCACTCTCCCACTCTCACCATCACACTCTCACCATCACACTCTCACCCTCACTCTCCCACTCTCACTCTCACCGTCACCCTCCCTCTCACCGTCACCCTCCCTCTCCCACTCTCACATCACCCTCACTCTCCCACTCTCACCGTCACCCTCACTCTCACCGTCACCCTCCCTCTCCCACTCTCACATCACCCTCACTCTCCCACTCTCACCATCACCCTTGCCATCACCCTCACTCTCCCACGCTCACCCTCCCTTTCCCACGCTCACCCTCCCTTTCCCACGCTCACCCTCCCTTTCCCACGCTCACCCTCCCTTTCCCACGCTCACCCTCACTTTCCCACGCTCACCATCACTCCCACTCACCATCACCCTCACTCTCCCACTCTCACCATCACACTCTCACCATCACACTCTCACCCTCACTCTCCCACTCTCACTCTCACCGTCACCCTCCCTCTCACCGTCACCCTCCCTCTCCCACTCTCACATCACCCTCACTCTCCCACTCTCACCATCACCCTTGCCATCACCCTCACTCTCCCACGCTCACCCTCCCTTTCCCACGCTCACCCTCACTTTCCCACGCTCACCCTCACTTTCCCACGCTCACCATCGCCCTCACTCTCTCACCCTCACCATCATACTCTCGCCATCACTCTCCCACTCTCACCATCACCCTCCCTCTCCCACTCTCACCGTCACCCTCACTCCCCCACTCTCACCGTCACCCTCACTCCCCCACTCTCACCGTCACCCTCACTCTCCCACTCTCACCGTCACCCTCACTCTCCCACTCTCACCGTCACCCTCACTCTCCCACTCTCACCGTCACCCTCACTCCCCCACGCTCACCCTCACCATCATACTCTCGCCATCACCCTCACTCTCCCACGCTCACAATCACCCTTACTCTCACCATCACACTCTCAAAGCTGGAAATCCCTTTTGAAAAGGAAGAAACAAAGTATAATAACACAGCCTGTCCAGCAACATTTTCCACATATTGATTATAAGTTTTGTTATCTTGTTATGGAAGCAAATCAAAACAATATCACAAAACTAGAACAACCACAAAGTCCACTCTGTTATCTGTCGGGGGAAAAGCTGCTTCTGGACGCAGCCAAGGCTGCTGGGTATTGTTGTATCTGCAGAAGACGGAGCCAAAAGCGGAGGCCGGAGACCATGGGAGGGTAGTTAGAAAAACATTACACAAGGGACGGTACACACAGGAGCAGGATCTGTTCTGCAGTGTTTAATAAACAGGAGGCTTCACCCTCCGTCTATCCACAATCCCCTCTGCAATAATCTGACTCAGATGGCTCTGTCCTGCATGACGGTGTATGTAAGTGACCCAGTCAGGGGGTGTGTAACTCTCGCCCATATTTTATGGCTGTGTTATAAACCTCTCTGCAAAGCTTAAGTGAGGAGTCATCCTAGTGTGAGGCTGACGTTTCCACCCTCCCTGCGGCAGTAGGAGAAGTGGGTGTCTAGAAGTAGGTGGTCGGTAATATCATCACCATTATTTATACCACAGCGCTGTACAGAAAACTCACATCAGTCCTTGCCCCATTGGAGCTTACAGTCTTTATTCCCCAACACACACACAGACACACAGAGACGGACTGACACACACACACACACACACACACACACACACACACACACACACACACACACACACACACACACACACACACACACACACACACACACACACACACACACACACACACACACACACACACACACACACACACACACACACACACACACACACACACACACACACACACACACACACACACACACACACACACACACACACACACACACACACACACACACACACACACACACACACACACACACACACACACACACACACTCGGGTCAATTTTGATAGCAGCCAATTAACCTACCAGTATATTTTTGAAATGTGTGTGGAAACCAGAGCACCCGGAGGAAACTCATGCAAACACAGGGAGAACATACAAACGCCACACAGATAAGGTCATGGTCCGGAATTGAACTCATGACCCCAGTGCTGTGAGGCAGAAGTGCTAACCACTGAGCCACTGTGCTGCTCTCAGATGGACTCGTTAGTGCACTGAACGTATGCAGGAAATGATGGACAGAGCAGTGGATTTACCTGTGTGTGTCTCCTTTCCTGGAGTAGTCCTTATATAATGACAATGCCAGAATATGTCTGCGTCTTGATATAATCTAGCTACGATGCTAATGTATAAAATAATAATTATGTCGCACTTACAGGATCACACCTTTCAGGTGTGAGGAGAGGCAGGTCTAGGTGTGAGGATACCACCCTTAGCTGGGAGTTACCCTCTGTGGGATTCAACTCACTCGGGTAGATCAGAATATATCCAAAATAAGGCTTTATTACGACAGCACAACACCACAAGACATTCACAAGTTACAGGGTAAATGGTAGCATGTATCCTCCAGCAGCAGTCAGCACTCCAAAGTCATAATCTCTGTCTCTTTCAGGGTCTTATCCTCCCGCAATATTACCACTACCGATTAGCTAGACAGTTACGGTTTCGCCCAGCCTGGGTTACTGGCTCATACAGACCCTGTCCTGGTAGGGTTTCCACCAGCGGAACCACGATGCCTGGCCCAGAGTCCTTTTCGCTGACGTCTTGTACACCAGTATCCTCCAAGCTAGAATGAATCTATTGGCATTCTGCTCTCCCTATATTCTTGGCTGTATACACAGGGAGTATGGTCAAATGTCTCAATTCTCTCCATTTTAGCAGGGGTCTATCAGTGTACACTCAAATTAAACTGTTAAACATGCAGTCTCTGTTACCCTGATTATACAATGGAATAGCTTTACTGAATTACCTATTTGGCTGGATACACTAAACAAAGGGTTACAATATTACATCAGAGAATAACATGACACATCACGGTTGCGAGAAACATTAAGACACATTGTATCTGCAGCATTACACAATCTAAATCATTCTTGCCGACTCTTCCGGAATGTCCAGGAGACTCCCGAAATAGCATGCAGTCTCCCGGACTCCCGTGAGAGTCTCTTAATCTCCCAGACTCTGGTCCGGATCAAAAAAGCGTGGCTGATCCGCCCCCTGCAGCGTGATGACAGGCAGCAATCCTTAAACAGCCGGCCTCAGTGGGTCAGACTCTGCAGCGACATGGCCCTGCCCCCCACACACATGACCCTTACAGACTGTGTGATTGGCTGACCGGAGGACTGCACTGAAGATTGTGGAAGACACAAGAAGAGCAGATAAGACTCAGTAATGTAACCAGAGATAACGGGGAGGGAAGAGACAGAACAGGGGAATAGTGGGCAGTAGAAGCAGTGAGTGGGGGTAACAAGGGGGGAGGTAAAACAAGCACTAGAGGGTAAAGGAGAATATAGAAAGCTCAGCTGGAGATAGCTGTGGGGGACAGAGAGTGAGGAGATATAACGAGGGCTGAGGAGGAATCTGTAAAGAAGGATAAGAAGAGGAATGATAGGAGTAATATGTAACCACCTGTAATATGAAGTTTACCTGTTAAAACAATACAAGTACCCTACCCCCCTCCTCCTATTCTCTTATTGGTACCCTCCCCACCTTGTTGAAATTCGAATAAAAATACATATAAAATAAAGCAGTAATAAATGGAACAACAGAGGGGGTGATAGAGTTAAAGAGAACAGAGGGGGAGAAGTAAATGGAGAGTAACAGGAAAGAGTGAGCAGCATAAGAGCTCCTAGGCGCTTGTATGTGTACATGAATATTATTATATAGCTGGTGATATTACACGGTCTATCAGTCCTGCCAGAAATTATTGTTTTATTTGAAAGTCTTGCTGAGTTCAAAGTAAAAAAGATATAAATACAGTAGAAGACTTTTATTATCAGTAAATAAATTTGTATATATATGTACATTTATATATTTATTTAAATAATTTATTATAAGTGCAAAATGTATTTGTTGAAATTTAATAGAGATTTTTGATAGTTGAAGAATTTAGGGTCAGTTACAGCCTCTGGTGACCTGTCACTTATACATAAACTCCCTCTGGCATGCTGCGAACAGTACTATAGGTCTCACCTAGTGGCGCTGAACACGTCCCTGGGTAGCACTAGGTATGCCAATGGGTGTAGCTAGACACACCCCTTTGGCAGAGTAGAATATGCCCCCTTCAACGGCACACCGATTAGGTTAAGTTCTAACCTAATTACCTCTCAGATTACCTGTTGACCTAGCTAATTAACTTGGGCTGCCAACTAGCTTTGTCAAGTCAATCAGACATTGTTCTGATTACAAACCAAATCTAAGCCACACCTCATAACAATGGTCATTTGAGACAAATGGTAATTACTTTAGTTAACATGACTTAGTTAACTCTCTAGTCATGTAATGTGGCTTTTGCTGTCCTGTTATTTTCGCACAATATGGCAACAGTCTTTATATTTCCAATACATACAATATTGCAGGTAATAGCAAGGACAAAATGTACCCAATAACATGAAATAATAATACACATAATACACCAATACTGTGGTGTATATACCAAGTCTGGGCGAAGGATTAAGCAGTACTTTAAATTGAGAAACGGGTGATTAATAAAACGTCCTGAGTCTAGTGGGTCCCTCTTTCGTCACATTAGGATACACAAATATCTACATAGGTCACTCATGTACTTACAGAAACAAATGGCATACATCATCAATGAGGCCCACGGTGTCTACATGAAATAGTCATTAATGCGAAGCGGAGACGGGAAATCAGTGGATTATATTCATGGAGTCTCTTGGTCTATTACAGACGTGTTGTAAGAGATTGGAAGGACAATTAGCGCAGAGTAATGTTATGAGGTTACTGTAATGTACTCGGGAACGTGGTCACATTACACCTAACATATTACTCCGCTGAGCCGGAACGCTCCCTAAGCACCGTGTTCCACCAGTCACAGCTGTCTCACTTCGGATGTAATGCTGTTGGCTCGTTACACAATCTTGTTTCCATATGATGCGCGTAGGAGACAACGATTAGCAAAAACAGCTCTTCCTGTCATGCAGCAACGCATTTAGTGGCATCTATTATTGTTAAACAAGTTAAAGAACCGAACAGATCACTGTTTATAACCTGGATATAGCCGACCTATCACAGGACCCTCACATCCTCTGTGGTTACAGAGATCACATTATAAACTGTGTCTTTATTTTGAAATAATCTGGATGTAGAAATCTGTTATTCTATAAAGCTGAGCCCCCTCCCATGAGGGACCACCGCTCCCATTGTGTCCCAGATGAGCCGGGTCCCGTGTCCCAGTCTTGCAGTATAAGAGGCCACTTTCTAGAATAGGGTTTGAGAGTCTGTGGCCCCTCATCTTATCATTGTGGGTGAGGTGTGATATTAAAATCAGTGTCAGATGGTGTTACTGTAATTGAGAGGCAGGGGTGCCCAGGAAACCCCCCTATCCCACTGTCCCAGAACAGCCTCAAGCATTTTGCATTTTATATGAGAATGGCAATAAAAGAAATTCAAGGGGGCAATGAGGGGTATGACAACGTAATAAAGTGACAATAAGACATGAGAGGGGAGATTATCAAAATACTGAATAAAATTGAAATATATATTATTATTACCATTTATTTATATAGCGCCACTAATTCCGCAGCACTGTACAGAGAACTCACTCACATCAGTCTCTGCCCCATTGGGGCTTACAGTCTAAATTCTCTAAGATACATACACATACACACACACAGACAGAGACTAGGGTCAATTTGATAGCAGCCAATTAACCTACCAGTATGTTTTTGGAGTGTGGGAGGAAACCGAAGCACCTGGAGGAAACCCTCACAAACACGGGGAGTACATCCAAACTCCACACAGATAAGGACATGGTCGGGAATTAAACTCATGACCCCAGTGCTGTGAGGCAGAAGTGCTAACCACTACGCCACTGTGATGCCCATATATATATTTATAATATGAATGCTGTAAATTGTAAGCTTTCTTCAGAACCACAAATACGTCCCCCCCCCCACCCCCACCTGCTGTTGCCCCCGTACAGTAATAGAAAATTAGATGATTTTATTATTATTTTTAGTACCATGGAATTACTTTGACAATAGATTCAAGGGGACTTTAGTCCATGAAATATAACATTACATTTATTACTAAATACTGAAACATACAAACCCGATCAGAAGGGTAAAAACCAAACTAACATAAAGCTTCTGACACTAATAGTGAATTGTGACTACATAGAAAACATACAGCAATCCTGCAGCTTTCTGTTGCGGTATCTGAATTAAACAACGGAAAAAGGTGCCGTGTAAATGAATAAAGAAATAATCCATGTACAATATAACAGATTTCCATATACTAAAGGTGAACAAAAAAACGAGCTTATCTGATTCAAATGTGGAAATCACCTTTAATAAAATTGCTGTTTTAAATACTGCCGGCAAATCGGTGATTGCTGAAGTCCTCAGATTGATACATTGTCTATAGAAAATCCTCACAGCCTGTCAGATACACCCTGTCAGATACACCCTGTCAGATGAATCAGCTTGATATGATTGTGACAGAGCCGCAGTGAGGGCGGTGCGGCCGGTGCAGCCGCCCAGGGTGTGAGACTGAGGGGGCCCATGGCCCCCGATTATTAAACAAATCCCAGCCCCAGGTGCACATCTGGGGTTGATGCAGAGTCAGCGCCAGCGGATCGCACTATGAACAGTGGGGGGGCTATACCATATTGCACGGTATCTCCACCCATTATTAACACCACATAGGGACACTGCGGAGCTCCTGTGCAGTGCAGCTCAGGACACTCCTACCTGAGTCAGGTATAGCCGCCCACTCACCCTCCCACTTAGTGATTATTGGCTAGGTGACCGAGGCACCCCTCCCCCATGGTTAGCCCAGCAAGCTGCTGCCTGATTATGGTGAGTGCTCAGAAGAGGACCCTCGTCCCCCTGGATGGACCACCAGCGTCTTTATTTTACAGCTTGCACTCCAGCCGTCTAGGTAAGTAACACTCAGTGGGTGTCGTCTCCCCCTCAGCCTGTGACTCTCTCTGTCTCTCTCCATATCCTCTGTATCCCCCTCAAGATGTGAGTGTCTCCTCCTCAGCCTGTGAGTCCCCGTCCATCCTCACAGGCTATTAATTTAATGAATGTAGCACCTATTAATTTAACTGGAGTAGGGGTTATTAATTTATCAGAGAGGTTATTCATTTAATGGGGGTAGGGTCTATTAATTTAATAGTAGTGGGGGCTATTCATTTATTGCTGGTCATTATTAATTTATTGGTGGGGCTATTCTTTTACTTGTGGGATGATTGTGGTGGTGGGGGCTATTCATTTATTACTGGGGAGTTTTGGGTGCTTATAACTGCATGTGGGACAGAGTTGGGGTAGACTGTCTGTGCTGGTCAGAGGAGGGGCCTGGACTGTTCACTGGTTGTGTTGCTGGTGAATAATGGATCTTTCTACAAACAGGGCCCAACGGGATCATCCCAGCAGTAAGTGAGAGCTTAGGATGACAACAGCAGCTCCATGTGGTCAGACTGCAAGAACAGGTTGGAGAACCAGCCGGTACTTGTAAAAGGCTCAGTGCCCCCCCCCTCCCACAAGAGGATGGGGGTGGAGGGGGGCAGTGGTTTATCTCATCCAGGGCACTGAAATCTCTAGTTATGGCTCTGGACTGTGACAGGATATGATCATCTTCTATGGGCACCGTATGTGGACCATTGGGTCATATGTGGAGAGCTTACCTGTCCGGGGCCGTCGTCGTTCCTCGGGCGGCGGCGGCCCCCTCCTGGCCATTTGAAAGTGGAAAATGGCGGCGGGCCAATCAGGACCTGCCATGTCATCGCGTGGCGTCGCGTCGACGCTACGTGACGTCGTTAGCGCGGCGCCGACTATTTAAGTCGGCGCGTGCGCCGCCATGGGCAGTTCGTCAGCGGAGAGAGAACCAGCAAGACGTGTCGCGGAGAGCTGCGGGATCAAGATCAGAAGAGAAGAAGCCAGCGGAGACCAGCAGTGGCGGCAGAGAGCCCTTGTTAGGGCTAAGAGCGCCTCTGCTGCCTGAAGACCGGCGTGATCAAGACCAGAAGCCGGCGCCAGAGCGTGGAAGCAGCGGCAGACGGGGAAGGAGTCCAGGAGAAGCTCCCCAAAGACAGCACCAGGTGAGGCCTGTGCCAGGCAACCTCTCTCCCGGGCCCCCGCCCGCAGCACACCTACTAGAGTCGGGCACTAGGCCCGTGGCCACGCTCGGGCACAAGGCCCGTGAGACAGATTAAATTAGGGGCACAAGGCCCAGGGACTTGGGCACTAGGCCCCGAATAAGTAGTGGGCCAGTAGGCCATATTGCTATAAAGGGCACAAGGCCCTGTTAGTTAGATAGAGAAGGCTCAGAGCCCCCAGGTATAAAAGGGCACAAGGCCCTTAGGTAGTTAGCGGCCTAGAGGCCATAGGAAGGCCACAGGGCCTGGTTAGGGGCTGATTGCCCATAGTCTTTTACGGGCACAAGGCCCTCAGTTAGTGGGCTCAGAGCCATGAGTTAGAGAGGGGGCTGAGGCCCATTAAACAGAGCACGAGGCTCTGTGTGTAGCTGGGCAGAGGCCCATGGTGTGAAGGGCAGACGGCCCTGGTGGTGGTGAGGTAGAGGCGTGAGAGCCTTGTGAGTGTAGGCGCGGTCCTGTGTGAGGTGAGCACACGTGGTTAGGAGGTGCAGTAGAGCGGAGGCTCCTGTGGTGCTGTAGCAACCTGCTGGTTGGCTAGCAGCGGTGTGCTCTGGTAAGTAGCGGGCAAAGTACTGTACACTGTATTTATTTTGTCTGTGCGGCGAGTATTGTTTGTATTACTGTATTTTGGGGTGTGCTACATAACTGTGTCCAGGGGCAAGACGTCAGGCCCCCATTAAAGGTAGGCTCTTGTTCCTGTGGTTTTTCTGTGCTAACCCGTGCTGTGGGGACAAGTGTAGTTACCAGCGTACACATAGTCAGGGGAGAACACACGTAGTTTTCCCGTCCCTTAGGTCCCTGGGGTCGCACTGGTTTCCAGAGGGGGTGACTGAGTGAATCGGTGGCAGTACAGCACAGCTCAACGCAGTTCCAGGGGGTGTCCCGTGGTTCAGGTTGAGAGTCCTAGTCCTCAGTTCCGTGCAGGTTACCTGGCGGTTCCGGAGTGGGACACGTGTTCGATACCTGGGTGCAGGCAGTCGGGCGGTTCAGTTTCGATCGGCTGTTCCGGGCGGCAGTCTGTACGCGGGTTAGTGGGCTGTTCCAGTGAGCCTCAGTCGGGCCTCGTGCAGCCGGTCCTTAGGATCCGTGGCTGATCCCATAGCAAGAAGGCAGCTTCTTGGTACGACCTGGGTGAGGGGGTTAGGAACCGCCCTCCGGTTTAGTCCGTGAACACCGGCTGGTGTTCCCCGTAGTGGTAAGTGAGCAGTTCCGTTAGTGCACCACACCTAGTTAGTCATAGTTGTTTGACTTAGTGGCGTTGTCGACCATTAGAGTGTTGTTAGGGTCGGGTCACTGTTTCAGTCAGTTTAGTTTTGTGGGTGCCATCTTAGTCTCACTGAGAGTGCAGAGGGAGGCTGTGTGTTCTTGTCATCCGCAGGTGTCGGGAAGGTGCAGGAGAACAGGATCGTAAGTGGGAGTGTCCCGGTGAGTATCACGCTCGATTCCCCTTTCGGTTCGGCCCTCATCGGCAGGTGGGCCAGGTACTTGAGGCGGGACCAGTCCTGGTCTCAAGTGCCTGTAGTCCCCCGTGCCTTGGCAAGAGTAAAGCGAGAAGGCGGCGAGTGAGCTTGGACTGAGAGTGTCCTCGTTCTTTGCCGTGTTCTCGGACAGCTCTTTCCTGATAGGCTCGGGTTAACTCTCCGTTTCTCTTCTTAGGCGATATCAGTGGGTGTACGGAGAGCTCCCCGATTCGGAACCGAGTTAGGATATAGTCATCCCCGCGAATCATGGTAGGTTTTTCTTAGGTACTAGGAGCTAGTCGCTCTGTGAGGCACCGCTCTTCTACGGATCTTACACATACACAGATTAAAGAGGCTGAAACTCCACAAAATGGAAACAATATGGTGTAATCCGCCTCTAAACCACAGTATGTGAAAGTCTATATATATAATGTGCATACCGGAAACATTATTCACGTAGACTCTGACCAGGAGACCCGCAGGCACAGGGCTGTCTTAACAGCGTTATAGACCCCCGGGAAAAGCAGTGATTTGGGGCCCTACCTACACAACCACTCACCCACTTATGTACAATTAGTACGTGTATGTTGTTTACGTCAAGGTCAAGATATGTATTCGCAACAGTAAGATGGCGTGTACATATAACAGCTGATACAGAGGTGATTGGTCCACCTAAACGTTTTAATAAAGAGGGTTTGAAGGTTCTGCATAAATCTCCCAGAATAATATACTGAAAAGTTGGCAAACTTATGGGGCCCCTCTGCTTGTGTGGCCCCCGAGAGCAACTGCCCAGCGTGCCCATTCATTAAGACTGCCCTGCGCAGGCACTAGGAAGAACTCAGGTTACAACCGCAGGTAAGTCCCAGGTAACCGACGCGTTTCATCCGTCTGACTTCCTTGAAGATAACAAAAATGACTCCAAGAGGTATATTTACTAAACTGCAGGTTTGAAAAAGTAGAGATGTTCCCTATAGCAGCCAATCAGATTCTATATGTCATTTGTTTTGTACATTCTTCAAAATGACAGCTAGAATCTGATTGGCTGCTATAGGCAACATCTCCACTTTTTCAAACCCGCAGTTTAGTACATCTAGGCCCAAGTCTGCCAGAATTTCACAAATTCCCCAAAGCAAGAAGAGCTGGTCATAGAATGACTACAAGAGGCTAAAATAAACTGCGTTATCAGCATAACATAGAAATCATAATGTAATGTAATCAGAAGTTTGTGTCTTTATATCTAAGACTGGAATAAATTGTCCAAATGATCATCTATATTGCATGCCGATCACTCCCTGGCCACAAGGGGGCGTGCTAGTGCTGTAAATCTGGAGGGAAGATGACGGAGCACACAGGGGTCGGTGATCATAATACTGCAGAGGACGTGCTGTGGTGGCCACGGGGAGGGGGGTTGCATTCCCTGTCACAGCCCACGTCACAGCCCACGTCACAGCCCATGTATATATGTGTTTATTTCATCCCTGGTAAGTACATGGGGTGGGGGAGGGGGTTATAAAATTATATCCAGGGCCCACGACTGTTATTTACGCTCCTATAATACTGGGACTAAAAGTGGTAAACCTAAAAATTGTTTTGTGTGCACGTGACCATCTTTCCTTCCCTCAAATGTCAAAACGGCTCTGTTCACTCTGGAGGTCATTCGCTGCATGCTGCCATACTTCTGCGATAACCTGACTTGGGCAAATTAAACAGCCGGCATCTTATGAGCGATGTGTACACACTGCTGCCACTCAGTGCAGTACACTGGTGCTGTCAGATGAAATGACAAGTTATATATATATATATACATACCAACCTCCATACAAATAAGGTTTGTTTTACTTATTGTGATTGAGTGCATCCTTATATATATATATACATACAGTGCTATTTTGTCATAGAACTCACCGGAACTTCCGGCACCTTTTTTCAACGGATTTTCCAAGTTTTAAAAGTAACTTTGGAATATTTAATGTTTGGTCCACGTGGACTTGAATCGCCCCTGTCGAGCGTAGCAGGTCGGCGGCAAAATCATTATAACGGTGCATGCGGCTGCTTGTGTGTCCAGTCTGATGCATGCGTACTTCATCCGTGCTGGTTGTGATTGGTCGTGAGGTCGCGTGCTGAGAGCTTACTACGGGCAGCGACGTTATGTTCCGTTATACAACTGACGTGTGGGTGTGTACAGTGAGTGACTACGTGATGTGAGTTCAGGCACCTTTTTTCTTACAAAATGCATTGTTATTATAATCACTGGTATATTATAATGCGCCCCTCCCCCCACACTATATAACGAGCGGTTTGGTGCCGTTACTGGCTGGGTACAGACAGCATCAGATCAGGCTCCTATTAGAGGAAGCATCTGATATAATCTCTATAACAGAAGGTTCCTGATGATAGAATCGGCTGTATCTAGATGACACCGAGTGACCTGTGAGGACCCAGAGGGTCCGGCTGTGACTGGGGACTGAGCTGCTATTACACTATTGACAAATCTCATAATAAGACGTTGCTGATAACGTCCGGTAACACAGATAAGAGACTGGGCAGTTACAGAGAATGAGACACCGTAAGGTCAGAAGAGACATTTATCTGTACACAGCGGTATTATATGTATCAGCATTATCAGCTATTTATATAGCGCCACTGATTCCGCAGCGCTGTACAGAGAACTCACTCACATCAGTCATTGCCCTAATGTCCCCACCCTCCATCACCTCCCATTGCTGAGCTGTGACCCCGTGTGCAGCAGGAACCCTGGACGTGGATGAACCATATTTTGGGATTGGATTTTATTTACGATATTCCACCCAAAACCAATGTTTCCATCATCGTTTGTCATTATCCTTTAACTAACAGAGAAAGTGAATCAGAAATACAGTTACATGCCCCCCAGTCCTACAAGTATTCGGTGCCTGTTGTACCATCTCCTCTAAATGTGATCTCACAGCTGGAGGAAAATATAATTAAAAGGACCCCTGTACATTATAAGAAACTACTTTCCTGGAAAGGCAGTGTTTATATGAGGTCATCTAGGCCCATGTCTACTGATTATAAGGGGTAAGTCACACTGCATAATATGGGGCTCATGTATTTGTGTCCGAATTCTCAAATGTAAAATGCATTCAATGAAAAATTGCTATAAAATTGCTATTGTATGTACATGTAAAGTTGTGTAAATCACATGATGGACCTGAGTCATTAAGGAAAGGAAAGCAAGCAAAATGAGTAACTTTGCACTTGGGCAAAACCTTGTTGCATTGGAGGGAGAGGTAAGTTTAAAATGTGGGTACAGATTTATAGTTGGGGTAGGGCATGTCCTAGATCATCTTTAAATTTCAGTCTAAAAATAAAGATATCAAATATTTGTGTGTTACATGAAAATCAGCCAGTATTTATCTTATGTGCAAAATAATAAACTAATTTGCACCCCTTGTATTGTAACATTAGTTTGTCTAGGATCAAATTTGCTCCTTTTTTGCCTTACTGTCCTTAATGACTCAGGCCCCATGGCTGCAGGTCTGCGCTAGTAGCAGATTATCAACAATTATTCATATAGCGCTTAACAATTGGGAACTAACACAATACTAAAACAATATTGGATAATACAGACAGAAGTAAGAGGGCCCTGCTCATAAGCTTACAATCTATAGGACAATGGGAGTTTGATATATGAGGGTAAGTACCACATATTACATATTGGTCCATCCAGAATGCAAAGGTAAAAGTATTGAGTGGGCTGTATGATCAGTCACACAACTATGTTGGTCAGAGGGTTGTTGTCTTGCATTAGCTGTGTAGAGGGTGGTAATAGGGTAACCTAAAGAGATTAAGAGGGTGGTAGAGGAATACTATAAGCTTGTCTGAAGAGGTGGGTTTTCAGAGAATGCCTGAAGGTTTGAAGACTAAAGGAAAGTCTTGTGGTGCGAGGGAGTGAATTCCATAAACTGGATACAGCCCGAAAAAAGTCCTGTAACCGAGAATGGGAGGATGTGATGAGAGTAGAAGAGAGACGCAGAACTTGTGCAGAACGGAGGTGTCGAGTAGGGAGATATTTTGAGACAAGTGAGGAAATGTATATGGTGCAATTTTGTTGACGGCCTTGTATGTTAGTAGAAGAATTTCATATTGGATTCGTTGAAATACAGGCAGCCAATGTAGAGACTGACAGAGTGGCTCAGCAGAGGAAGAACGGTTTGCAAGGAAAATCAATCTAGCCGCTGCGTGCAAAATATATTGTAAAAGCTGAGGGAAGACCAATAAGGAGGGAATTACAATAGTCGATGCAGGAGATGATGAGTACATGAATTAAAGTTTTTGCAGTGTCTTGTGTGAGATATGTGCGTATTCTGGAAATGTTTTTTTAAATGTTTGCAAAATGACTTAAATATAAAGTCAATGTAGGGACAGAGGATAGTTAAGGATTACACCTAGGCAGCGAGCTTGCGGGGTGGGATTTATGGTCATGTTATCAACAGAAATAGAAATGTCAGGCAGGAAGCTTCTGTTTTGGGTGGGAATATTATTAATTCAGTTTTTGAAAGATTGAGTTTGAGTTGGCGAGAAGACATCCAAGATGAAATGGCAGAAAGACAGTCAGTAATGCGAGACAACACAGATGGTGAAAGATCAGGAGAGGATAGATAGATTTGTGTATCATCCGCATAGAGATGATACTGAAATCCAAAGGAGCTTATTCGTTTTCCAAGAGAAGTGGTGTAGATAGAGAATAGCAGAGGACCTAGGACTGAGCCTTGTGGTCTCCAACTGATAAAGGAAGCGGAGCAGAGGTGGATCCAGGGAAGCTAACACCGAAAGAGGGATTAGATAGGTAGGATTAGTCATCATCACCACCATTTATTTATATAGCGCCAACAATTCAATTGCACAGCACAGAGAATATTTGTCATTCACATCAGTCCCTGCCCCATTGGAGCTTACAGTCTAAATTCCGTAACATACACCCACAGATTGAGAGAGACTAGGGTCAATTTGATAGCAGCCAATTAACCTACGAGTATGTTTTTGTTGTGTGGGAGGAAACCAACGCAAACATAGGGAGAACATATAAACTCCACACAGATAAGGCCATGGTCAGGAATCAAACTCATGACCCCAGCGCTGTGAGGCAGAAGTGCTAACCACTGAGTCACTGTGCAGCTCTAGATTGCAATGTTTGTATGAGGAGAGAGTGGTCAACAGTGTCAAATGCAGCAGAGTGATCCAGGAGAACTAGAAGAGAGTAATGGTGTTTAGTTTTTGTTGTGATCAGATCATTGACAACCTTGGTCAGTACAGTCTCTGTGGAGTGTTGAGAACGAAAGCCAGACTGATGAGGATCCAATAGGTTGTTTGTGGAAAAGAAGTGTGTGAGGGGAGTGTAGGCAAGTCTCTCTAGAAGCTTGGAGGGGCACGGGAGCTGGGAGATGGGGCAGTAATTTGAGAGAGAGTTTGGGTCAGAATTTTGTATTTCAGATTAGGAGTAATCACTGCATGCTTGTATAGTGATGGAAAGATACCAGTAGAAAGAGACAGATTACAGATTTTAGTTAGAGGGGGAATGAGCACAGGAGACAGGAATCTACCAATTTGTGAGGGAATGGGATCAAAAGGACAGGAGGTAGAGTAGGAAGATGAGAAGATAGTAGAAACTTCCTCTTCATTTGTGGAATTAAATGAAGAGAGAGTGTCAGAGGGTGCTACAAAGATATTGGGCTGATTACTTGTAGAGGGAGATAATATCATTTTATGTATCATCTGATTCCATTGCGCCAGTAGCATGTGCATCAGGTGTACATCAGATCCGCTTACACTCAATTTTTACAAATTTGTTCTTATAGCGAAATATGCATTCATAATTAGGCTGGAATAAAAAAATATTATTTACAGACCTCCAGCAGGTAAAACTCTTCTCATGTAAACGACTTGCAAGAATATACTCACAAAATCATAACATATTCATGAACAGTGAGCAAAGCACCTATCAGCTTCTGTGGTGAATCAGCCAATCAGCTATCTCATGCTGGTGACCATCATCATCATCATCAGCGTGTATTCGCACCAGCCCTCATACACCGCCATTGATGTAGCTTCCACAGACGTATCCACGTCTAGATGCAGATCTACATCTGCTCGCAATTACACGAACACACCGTTACTGCTCTCGGACTATGTTAGACCGCCTCTTCGCTCTCCCATCACACCTCTCCATTCACCAGCCAACACAAGCTCCACCTGCCAGTAAATCTGCACACGCATACGTGTGTACATGTTGTTCTGCATGTTCAGTACAAATTTGCTGATTTCACTCTACGCTATTGGTCATACATCCAACTCATCAGGGTTTACATCAACTTATTGACCATAATAATTTACCACAATAATTAACTAGAATAAATAAATTTCATGAAAATGTAATGTGTGTGAAGTCATCCTGCTATCTAATGCACACATTTAATGTGACGGGAAGGTTAGATTATAATGAAAGGTTAGATACATTGGGTTTGTTTACTTTGGAAGCAGCGGCAGCTTAGAGGTGACCTGATTAATCTATAGAAATAGATTGAAGGTCGGTACAATGATTGTCTAACTTTCCGTGCCTGAGGCTGGGCAGCGGCACTTCTGGTGACTGGAGGATAGACTGCTTCACCTATTGCATTGGGGGGCACTCGGGGTTAAAAGTGGGATCAGACTCTGGGATCCCTCACTATTGCAGACTCGCTCGATGGATTGATTTACTGACTGCTGCTCTCGACCTCCCTCCTTCGTTCGCTTTGCGCTGCTGAACGTTTTCCATGTTGGCGCTCTCACTGAAATCTCAGGGATAGATTTACTAATGCTTTTAAGAAGGAAAAGTGGAGGTGTTACCCATAGCAGCCAATCAGATTGTAGCTATCATGTGCTAGAATATAGTAGATAACAATAGCTAGAATGTGATTGGTTGCTATAGGCCACGCCTACACAATTTTACTTTTTAGATGCTTTAGTAAATCTGCAGCTTGGAGTTACTGACGCAGGGATTGAAATGACAATTAACCAAAATATTAATAGGGCTAGTAATTCCTTTTGGCATCCAATTAAATACAATATTCACTATATGTAAAAAAAAATCTGCATGATGGACTCACTGTAAATACAAATCTGTTCATCAATAGTCAAAAATAAAAATCAAGTTAAAATACTAAATGTCCATCAGAGATGAAGCTAAACCAGTATCCAATAGCGATATCACAGAATACGCGAGGATAGGAGGAGTCTGATAAAAACAAGAATACACCAGGTATCGATAGAGTTGGACATTATATCCAAGAACAATGTTTTTTAGTAGCTAATAACGCAATTCAATAGGGGGAAATAACAATGTTATGGGGGATCAGGATCCAGAAGATAGAACAGTGTATTACAGTCAGCTCACACAAGGGATAACTACACTGATGGTCCAACACTGAGATACAATATGATAGCAAAGCTCCGAACTGAAAGCTATTCATAACCAACTTAGATTATTGAGTAAACTGGAATCTCTAGTCATTGTGGGGGTTTTAGGGTGGGGGTCTGGAGGACTGTACGAGGCAGCAACTTCCAGACCGTAGGAGCCACAAAACTAAAAGCTTAAATTATGATGAATTATGGGAGATGATGTCAGTAGTCCTTCATCTGCAGATGGAAGTGAGTGAGTGAGAGTAGCGGGAATCAGAAGCTGCTGCAAGTACCCAGGACCCTGGTTGTGTAGGGCTGTGAATGTCAATAAGCCAATCTTGTAACACATTCGCCATCTAGCAGGCAGCCGGTGAAGGGAACGAAAATCAGGTGTTATGTGGCAGGAATGGGGCTACAAGTGGTGCAGATCTTTTTCTGGGAGACCCAAGCAGAGAGCATTGCAGTAGTCCAGGCGTGAGGACACAAATGTATGTATGAGTGTAGGAAGATCGCTTCTTGGCCTTTTGGCTACGATCAAGTGTACTATCAGCTCTTAGTAGGTCCAACAACGGGTAAAGAGGCCATGGATGCACCCCTGGCGCTGGGCGAGAATTTTGGCCGAACTTCAGGGGCAAAGGTCATCTATGGGAAGTCAGAGGCAATGCTCTTTGAGCAGTGGCACCTGTCCTCCCCCGCTACATTCCCCTTCACAATCAAGTCAGACTTCATCAAGAGTCTGGTTTGGTGAAGTTTTGGGAAGAGAGACTGGTGACAGTGAGACAAAAAGTCGGTTTGTGGAGCCTCAGAGACCTCAACATTGAAGGGAAAGCACTGGTGCTCTGCAATGAGATCCTTCATGTTCTGCAGTACACGGCCCAAGCTTGGTCACCTTTTGCTGCCATCTGTAAGACCATCACGAGGACAATCTTCCACTTCATCTCCAAAATGGAGAGAGTGAAGCATTCGGTTATGCACAAGGAGCTCCTCAACGGTGGGAAAGGGATCCTGATATCCCCACCATGCTGCGAACCTTCTTTGTATGTAACTGTATCCAAAGAACACTTTATCTGCTGGGAAGTCCATGTCTTGATTTTTCCTCCTGCCCCTTTGGAGGACCCTTGGCTGGGACAAGAGGGACAGTGTCACTCACCGGACCGTGAGTGCTTCTTCCCGGACATTTAGGAACCGTGGCCGTCCTCCATCCTGAGGGTCTGCGCATGCGCAGCCCTTTCCTATACTTCAGTGTATGTCCCTTTAACTCAATTGGCAGATCAGGCAACACTCCCTATATTAAGCACCTGTGGTCAATACCACGTTGCCTGATCTTGGAGTCTCATTCCCCATGAGTCTCTGAAGGTGTTCCTGTATTCCTCGTGTATTCAGCGCTGCTGATTCCTGTGGTTTCCAAACCACTTCTATCCCTGTGGTTTCCAAACCACTTCTACTACTGTGGTTCCCATACCACTTCTACCATCAACTGTATCATCGTGACTGTTTGCTGATTCCTATCCGCTGCCTCCGTGCACTACAGTCTTCTAAACCACTTCAACGCTATTATATATCATTGTGACTGTTTGCTGATTCCTATCCGCTGCCTCCGTGCACTACAGTCTTCTAAACCACTTCAACGCTATTATATTTCATTGTGACTGTTTGCTGATTACTATCCGCTGCCTCCGTGCACTACAGTCTCCAGCTTGCAACTCGCCTGTGTTCATCATCGTGACTGTTAGCTGATTCCTATCCGCTGCCTCCGTGCACTACAGTCTCCAGCTTGCAACTCGCCTGTGTTCAACATCGTGACTGTTAGCTGATTCCTATCCGCTGCCCCTGTGCATTGCAGCCTCATCTCAGCTCTCCTGTGTTTCCTTCGAGACTGCTGTTCTCATTGCCATCCGCTACACTTCGTGATCAACTGCTCCTGGTCTACTCTGCTCTCCCGTGTTCCATCGCTGTTGGTACCTGTTGGTTGCTACTGGTTACCTCCGTGTGCCCGCAGAGTCCCGCTGCTGCTGTCAGCGCTATCGTCCATCTCCTGCTGATCCGCTCTCCACGCCTTCACGTGTCCCGCTGGTCTCTACCCTCCTGTCAGCATTGGATTCGTATCTCATCAACTACTCCTCTGCTGGATCATCTCCATTCTCCTGGGTCCTCCATGAGTCCAGTTCCATGTGTTACTGATTCCTGTGGATTCGTGTCCCTGTTGGTCTACTTACCTGTGCGCTGCACCTACTAGACCGTTGCCTCATCCATCCAGGGACTTCTCATCCAGCCGGCCTCCTGCCGCTCAGGTATCGCTGCACTCCTATCTGACTGCCTGCTTCTGAACCACGGTATGCATACTTCTCATTGACTGTGCTGGTGTATTGCATATCTTGCTGGACTGTGTTGGTTCTCTTTGGAGTCTGCTATCCGCTGAGTCTATTGCCATCATTGACTGTGTTATCTTGTGCTGGACTACTTCAAGAGACTTTCCATATTTGCAGACCTGTTCAGTCATTTATATATATATTGTGCATATTACTGTGGATCGTGTATAAGGTGCCCGTGTATATCCTGTGTTGCAGTCTCTCCCCGTGCACCTCCTCACATATATATTCAGTGGTACAACTTGCTGATGACAGACCTCTGATCCCTGTTTCCTGTATCACCTGTTCCAGTATCCTCTCACATAGCAGTGGTACAACTTGCTACCGCAGACCACTGACTACCCTGATACCTCCACTTGGATTCCATTCCTTCACTCAGACAGCGGTACAACTTGCTATCCGCAGACCGCTGACTCCCATCACCTCCTTGTTTCTGTTGGACATTCCTCCTCACTATAGCAGTGGTACACCTTGCTATCGCAGACCACTGACTATCTTCACGTGCCCTTGTCCATACAGTTCCTCGTGTATTATTACCTCCATATTACCAGTGCTGCTAGTCATAGACTTTCCTGAGCATCTCATCATCTATCATTTCCTGTTCCGTGATCACCCAGCTACCAGAGTACCCTATTACCATCTACATTGCTCTGGTAAGCCTACCACCTGGTGATCCCTGGGTAAAGACTCCTAGTGCCCGTGACAGTAAGATCAGGCCATGACAGACCCAGATACGGAACCTACCGCCAAAGAGATGCTGCAGCATCTGGTCAGCCGTGTGGAGCAACAGGATGCCCGCCAACAGCTGTTACTTCAGTGTTATCAGTCATTAACCTCCCAAGGAACATCTGGACAGACTGTGACAGCTACTACTGAGGCTCCTGTGCTTTCCTCCGTTTCCCCAGTGCCATCCCAGGTGTCTACAGCTTCCACGCTTCACCTGCCTACTCCGTCAAAGTACGATGGAGACCCCAAAACTTGTAGGGGTTTCCTTAACCAATGTTCAGTCCATTTTGAGCTCCAACCTCAAAATTTTTCTACCCATCGTTCCAGAGTGGCCTATCTTATCTCTTTGTTTTCAGGACAAGCCCTGGCTTGGGCCTCCCCTCTGTGGGAAAGAAACGATCCAATATTACAAGATAGTGCCAAATTCATTTCTACATTCCGAAGTGTGTTCGATGAACCAGGTCGTGTGACCTCCGCTGCTTCCAGCATCCTCCGTCTGCGACAAGGATCTCATACAGTAGGCCAGTACGTCATTCAATTTAGGAGCTTAGCCTCTGAACTTCAGTGGAACACTGAAGCCCTAGTTGCCGCCTTCTGGCAGGGGCTCTCCGATAAAATTAAAGATGCACTGACTACTCAGGAGCTTCCTTCGTCACTTGAAGATTTGATCTCTCTATGCCATCGTGTTGATATGAGATTTCGTGAAAGAGAGGCTGAGAAAACGACTTCTGCTAAAGCACCTCTTCGTTCTAACCCTCAATTTCGTCCAGTGTCACCCTCTGTGATTCCCATGGAGATAGGACGTTCCAAATTATCTTCTGAGGAGAGAAAACGAAGAGTAAAGAATAGACTCTGTATCTATTGTGCTGATTCCACTCATGTTCTCAGCTCCTGCCCTAAGAGATCGGGAAATGTCAGGCCCTAACTAGTTCTGGAGAGGTGAAGTTAGGGTCCCTGGAGTCCTCTCCATCTTCTATGAAATCTAAAGTCTGCGCTTTTGATGTTACAATTTCCTTTGCTACCAAAACCTTTGAGTCACAGGCATTGATTGATTCCGGAGCAGCAGGAAATTTCATTTCCAAATCATTAGTAAATCAATGGTCTCTACCAGTGATTACCTTAAAAACACCCATTACTGTGACGGCTATAGATGGATCACGTCTCATCAACGGTCTCATCACCCAGAGTACGTCTCCAGTAACCCTTCAGATTGGTGCCCTGCATCATGAAGAAATATCGTTTTTAATCCTTCCTGTTACGACAAGTCCGATTGTCCTAGGCCTTCCATGGCTTCAGTGTCACTCTCCCCAGATTGACTGGCGCACCCCTCAAGTCACGTCTTGGGGGTCTGAATGTCACCATCATTGCCTTTCCCAAGTCATTCCTCTCAAAGTACAGCAATCTTCCATCTCATCTACCTCACCGGGACTCCCTCCTCAATATGCTTCATTTACTGATGTTTTTGATAAAGCTCAGTCTGAACGTCTTCCTCCTCATCGTTCTTGGGATTGTCCGATCGACCTTCTTCCTGGCAAGACTCCTCCCAGGGGCCGGGTCTATCCACTCTCGTTACCTGAAACTCAAGCTACATCTGAGTATATACAGGAGAACCTTACAGCGTGGGTTCATTCGACCTTCCACCTCGCCCGCTGGAGCTGGGTTCTTCTTCGTCAAAAAGAAGGATGGATCATTACGCCCTTGCATAGATTTTCGTGGACTCAATGCCATTACTATCAAGAATCGGTATCCCATTCCGCTGATCACTGAGCTATTCGATCGCATCAAGGGAGCCCGTATCTTTACTAAGTTGGATCTTCGTGGTGCCTACAATTTAATCAGAATCCGTTCCGGTGACGAATGGAAGACAGCGTTTAACACCAGAGACGGGCATTACGAATATCTGGTAATGCCTTTTGGGCTGTGTAATGCCCCCGCTGTTTTTCAAGGCTTCATCAATGAGATCTTTCGGGACTTATTATATGTATGTGTCGTCGTCTATCTGGACGATATATTGATTTTTTCACAGGACCTGCCTTCTCACCACCAACATGTGGCAGAAGTTCTCTCCAGGCTACGGAAAAATTCATTGTTCTGTAAATTAGAAAAATGTTCATTCGAATTACCCCAGATTCCATTCTTGGGGTATATAGTTTCCGGAGTTGGCCTGAAGATGGATCCAGACAAGGTGAATGCTGTACTACATTGGCCCCAGCCAACTACTCTTCGTGCTATCCAGCGTTTTTTAGGTTTTGCCAATTACTATAGACGCTTCATTCAAGACTTTTCTTCCATTGCTTCTCCTATTGTGGCCCTGACTCGAAAAGGGGCTAATCCTAAGCAATGGTCACCTGAGGCTCTTCAAGCCTTTCAAACACTAAAAGAGTCCTTCTCTTCGGCTCCAATCCTTCGACAGCCTGATGTGACACTCCCCTTCTTTCTAGAAGTAGATGCCTCTAATGTGGGCTTAGGAGCTATTCTCTCCCAACGCTCGGAACAGCAAAAATTCCATCCTTGTGCCTTCTATTCTCGGGGTCTCCTGCCCGCAGAGAAGAATTATACCATCGAGGACAAGGAATTACTGGCTATCAAAGCCGCATTAGAGGAATGGAGATACTTATTGGAGGGAGCTCGCCATCCGGTGACGATCTTCACGGATCATAAGAACTTGTCATATCTCCAGTCTGCCCAATGCTTGAACCCTCGTCAAGCAAGATGGTCTCTTTTCTTTTCCCGTTTTGAATTAATAATAACCTTCAAACCAGCTGCCAAGAACAAAAAAGCTGATGCTTTATCTAGAGCCTTTGTGACGTCCTCTGATATAGAAGAGGTTTCCAACCATACCATTCTAGACCCCAAATGTATCTCACTGGCTGCTTCATCCACCAAAACGCTACCATTTGGGAAGACCCTCGTGCCTCCTACTCTAAGGAGGAAAATCCTTTCGTGGTTCCATGCCTCTCGTTTTTCTGGACACGCCGGTGAACACAAGACCTTTGAGATTCTCTCTCGAAGTTACTGGTGGCCTTCAATGAGGAGAGACGTCAAAGAGTTCATTGCTTCCTGTGAACTATGTTCCCAGTTCAAATCCTCCCGCATAACTCCAGCAGGGTTGCTGCGACCACTACCCATTCCGTCCAAACCATGGACCCATATTAGTATGGATTTCGTTACTGACTTACCACCTAGTAAGAATCATAACACTATTTGGGTGGTGGTGGACAGATTTTCGAAGATGGCTCATTTCATCCCTCTGTCTGGTTTGCCTTCCTCGTCTATCCTGGCTGAACATTTCATTAAAGAGATCTTCCGTATCCATGGATGTCCGTCTGAGATTGTGTCTGATAGAGGAGTACAATTCGTTTCCAGATTCTGGCGAGCCCTTTGTAAAACCTTGGGCATACGATTAGCACTCTCATCTTCTTACCATCCGCAATCTAACGGACAAACTGAACGTGTCAATCAAGATCTTGAGACTTTTATAAGAATGTTTTCATCAGCCAATCAAGACAACTGGGTAGAGTTGCTTCCTTGGGCTGAATTCGCCCATAACAACATGTACCATGAGTCATCATCCAAAACTCCATTTTTTGTGGTCTACGGTCACCATCCGTCTTTTCCGGAATTTCCTGCCCCCCCGCCCACCCAAGTTCCTGCGGTAGAAACTGTTTGTCAGACCTTTAAAAATATCTGGTCTCAGGTCAAAACCTGTTTAAAGAAGACATCTATCAAATATAAATCTTTCGCAGATAAGAAGAGGCGGGCTATTCCACCACTAAAAATTGGAGATCGTGTCTGGTTATCCACCAAAAATATTCGTTTGAAGGTCCCATCCATGAAATTCGCCCCTCGTTTTATTGGTCCATATAGGATCATTCAAGTAATCAATCCAGTATGTGTGAAACTTCTTCTTCCTAAGAATCTTCGGATTTCTAATGCCTTCCATGTATCCTTGCTCAAACCTCTTATTATCAACCGTTTCTCAACTCCTCCCTCAGCTCCGCAGCCAGTTCAAGTTCATCAGGAGGAGGATTTCGAGATTACTGAGGTACTAGACGCAAAAATTTCGCGAGGAGTCCTCCACTTCCTCGTTCATTGGAAGGGCTTTGGTCCTGAGGAGCGCTCTTGGATCAAAGCTGAAGATCTTAATGCTCCTGCCCTTTTGAAGAAGTTTTATTCCAAAAATCCGGACAAGCCCGGTTCCAGGCGTTCTGTGCCCACCTTTAAAGGGGGGGGTACTGTCACTCACCGGACCGTGAGTGCTTCTTCCCGGACATTTAGGAACCGTGGCCGTCCTCCATCCTGAGGGTCTGCGCATGCGCAGCCCTTTCCTATACTTCAGTGTATGTCCCTTTAACTCAATTGGCAGATCAGGCAACACTCCCTATATTAAGCACCTGTGGTCAATACCACGTTGCCTGATCTTGGAGTCTCATTCCCCATGAGTCTCTGAAGGTGTTCCTGTATTCCTCGTGTATTCAGCACTGCTGATTCCTGTGGTTTCCAAACCACTTCTATCCCTGTGGTTTCCAAACCACTTCTACTACTGTGGTTCCCATACCACTTCTACCATCAACTGTATCATCGTGACTGTTTGCTGATTCCTATCCGCTGCCTCCGTGCACTACAGTCTTCTAAACCACTTCAACGCTATTATATATCATTGTGACTGTTTGCTGATTCCTATCCGCTGCCTCCGTGCACTACAGTCTTCTAAACCACTTCAACGCTATTATATTTCATTGTGACTGTTTGCTGATTACTATCCGCTGCCTCCGTGCACTCCAGCCTTTACTTCACATCCACTCACCTGTTCATCATCAAGTCTGTGAGCTGATTCCTATCCGCTGCCTCCGTGCACTACAGCCTCCAGCTTGCAACTCGCCTGTGTTCATCATCGTGACTGTTAGCTGATTCCTATCCGCTGCCTCCGTGCACTACAGTCTCCAGCTTGCAACTCGCCTGTGTTCATCATCGTGACTGTTAGCTGATTCCTATCCGCTGCCTCCGTGCACTACAGTCTCCAGCTTGCAACTCGCCTGTGTTCAACATCGTGACTGTTAGCTGATTCCTATCCGCTGCCCCTGTGCATTGCAGCCTCATCTCAGCTCTCCTGTGTTTCCTTCGAGACTGCTGTTCTCATTGCCATCCGCTACACTTCGTGATCAACTGCTCCTGGTCTACTCTGCTCTCCCGTGTTCCATCGCTGTTGGTACCTGTTGGTTGCTACTGGTTACCTCCGTGTGCCCGCAGAGTCCCGCTGCTGCTGTCAGCGCTATCGTCCATCTCCTGCTGATCCGCTCTCCACGCCTTCACGTGTCCCGCTGGTCTCTACCCTCCTGTCAGCATTGGATTCGTATCTCATCAACTACTCCTCTGCTGGATCATCTCCATTCTCCTGGGTACCCCATGAGTCCAGTTCCATGTGTTACTGATTCCTGTGGATTCGTGTCCCTGTTGGTCTACTTACCTGTGCGCTGCACCTACTAGACCGTTGCCTCATCCATCCAGGGACTTCTCATCCAGCCGGCCTCCTGCCGCTCAGGTATCGCTGCACTCCTATCTGACTGCCTGCTTCTGAACCACGGTATGCATACTTCTCATTGACTGTGCTGGTGTATTGCATATCTTGCTGGACTGTGTTGGTTCTCTTTGGAGTCTGCTATCCGCTGAGTCTATTGCCATCATTGACTGTGTTATCTTGTGCTGGACTACTTCAAGAGACTTTCCATATTTGTAGACCTGTTCAGTCATTTATATATATATTGTGCATATTACTGTGGATCGTGTATAAGGTGCCCGTGTATATCCTGTGTTGCAGTCTCTCCCCGTGCACCTCCTCACATATATATTCAGTGGTACAACTTGCTGATGACAGACCTCTGATCCCTGTTTCCTGTATCACCTGTTCCAGTATCCTCTCACATAGCAGTGGTACAACTTGCTACCGCAGACCACTGACTACCCTGATACCTCCACTTGGATTCCATTCCTTCACTCAGACAGCGGTACAACTTGCTATCCGCAGACCGCTGACTCCCATCACCTCCTTGTTTCTGTTGGACATTCCTCCTCACTATAGCAGTGGTACACCTTGCTATCGCAGACCACTGACTATCTTCACGTGCCCTTGTCCATACAGTTCCTCGTGTATTATTACCTCCATATTACCAGTGCTGCTAGTCATAGACTTTCCTGAGCATCTCATCATCTGCTATTTCCTGTTCCGTGATCACCCTGCTACCAGAGTACCATATTACCACCTACATTGCTCTGGTAAGCCTATCACCTGGTGATCCCTGGGTAAAGACTCCTAGTGCCCGTGACAGACAGCTCCTTCCCTTACAACTATACTACATCTTGGTTTTACCTGGATATTAGACATTTTGTGAGGGAGCACCATCTGGAGGACTTAAACCAGACTTGTGGAAGCCAAACACTGTCCACAAGGTCATCAGAGCTAAAGATGTCATGGAGTCTGTTCCAGGGCTCCCTGCTGCTACAACAAAACATCTGTGGGGGAATGTGGCCTCTAAGAGGCTGACTAATAGACATAAGGACATTGCATGGATGGCTATCCAAGGGAATCTGCCTCTCAAGACATTCATGCACTCCCGGAACCTGTGCAGATATGTCCACTGCCCCTTTTGCATCACTAGAAGGGAAACATCTTAGCACATTTTTTGGGACTGCCCCACTGCACAGGCACTGTTGGAAGCGCCCGGGTCCAAAATGGTGCCCAAAATTCCAGCGCAAGATACATCGCCTATATTATTATTGTGCTCCCTATGCCTTAAACTCTGTGACTTTTTGTCTGTCCTCCCGTCTATGAATCTGGCTTCTCTGATTACCACCTCCAGTGGATTATGTTGTTGTCTTTCTCTTACTACACGGTACCCATCCATTGGGATCTTCCTTACCTCTGCTGCTTTTACACATCTGATCCTGGGGGGAGATATGGTACCCGAAAGCACATATAGCTTTATGGGAAAAGCGGCTGCTGGAGGCATAGGACACATCTGCCTCGGTCATGTGTGTTTATGGCGAAGTGTTCAAGGGGAACATGAGAGTATATTTCACTAACATTGCATTTAGGTGCAAACAACGCACTAAACCAATCAGCAATTGGCGTTTATCTGTCTACAGCAAGTTACACAAAGAAAGCAAACGTCTGACTGGTTACAACGTTTCACCTAAAACCAATATCCGTCATTGAGCTGCACTGAACCCTTTCCCATCTCCGACCTCCGCAGTTGTATCCCATTTAATGTGCTGTCAGCGTGGTTCCCCCCCCCCCCCCCCCCTTCCCGTGGCGCAGCAGATCTAAGAAGAAAGAGGCATCGTAAAAGTCATTACCCAAGTTCCTTTCTATTCATAACATGTGGTCAGCCTGACACGTTACTTCATGTTATCTGAGACAGAACTATAAACTTAATTAGTAATAACATGTTCAGTATCAATGAGCAGATAAGTCCCCTAACGGTTGATACTCTCTCTCCCAAAACCACAAACCAGCACTTTATTACTTAATTATAACAACACAGACGTACATGGTGTTTAATTAGTGCTTGAAAATGGTGGCAGAGATAGCACTGCAATATGACAGCCCCAGACATTACAATTGTGGGTGCCCTCTCTCCCCTGGCGCCCTGGCCTTTGGCGATCCCAACCCACTTCAACTGGATTTGAAAAGGACCACGACATGGACGGTATCATGTGCTTCAGATGCTTTACCGCTAATACCAGGTCCCCTACTGAAGACCTACACAAACAAAACCAGAATCAATATGCTGCAATAACTTTTATTTACTCGTTATATA
The DNA here is from genome assembly GCA_036250195.1 of Mixophyes australis. NCBI lineage: Eukaryota > Metazoa > Chordata > Amphibia > Anura > Limnodynastidae > Mixophyes > Mixophyes australis. The sequence goes on along the minus strand of JAVHZZ010000002.1, from coordinate 418,787,887 downwards.
ATAGGTAGCAGTGCCACTAAGTTATCTCAAAATATGTTAAAAATATTTATCTTGTCCTTATCGTAAGATACAGGTGAATATTCGTACTGGATTCCTAAGGTTACAAAATGTCAGGATCTGCCTCACTTCCTCTGCAGCATCGCCTCAGGCTGCTGCTTCATCTCGGCAGCTCCTGCTTCTGGGACTGTATTGTACTTTATTATTGTGTTTACCATGCAGTCTTCTCACTACCAGGGGTTTACTAGCTGTACTAAACTAATCATTCACACCTGATTGTCTCCTGTTCATGCCTGCCTCTCTCAGTTACCTGTGCTGGTCATTATTGTTATGTTGCGCTTCCTTAATGTTGTGCTCACTTGTTACTCCTGTTCTCTGGGACTCCTACAAGCTGCTGCCGTCATCTCTGTATCTGATTTCTCTCCATTCGGCCAGTCCACCTGCACCAGTTGTATTCCTTGTTACCAGTTCTCAAGATCACACAGAGATCCTTGTTTTTTTGTCTGCTATATTCGGTTCGTATCATTTCCTGCATTCTCTGATTCAGACCTGTTGTAATAAATATAATATATATTTTCATCATATCCCGAGCTCCATAGCTGTTATTTCCAGCTTTCAGCATTAAAGCGTAACACGAAATCAGTGTTGGGTATCACTGATCTGCAGAGTTCTGAAAGCCTATCTGTTCCTGTAGTTATAAATATTTGGTATCCCCTAATATCTTATGGAGCTGTCAAGGCTGAGATCATTTTGGTCTCCTATTTTATTTCTTCTGAACTTAATAAAACTACTAAGAAAAGAAGATTAAAAAAGTGTAATTAAAGATACTAATAGTAATAGGTGAGGAACTTTCTGATTGGTGCAAGAGTTCAAAAGATCTGAAGAAAAAAGTGGAGAGAACCAAATACTATAGGTATAAAGACTTTTCAAATGGAATTGCCAAGTGAGTGCATAAACATTCTGAAGTGGTCTCTCTCTCTCTCTCTCTCTCTCTCTCTCTCTCTCTCTCTCTCTCTCTCTCTGTGTATATATATTGAACAACTGTTAGGAACTCCCAAGCCAGTACAGTGAAACTCGGGGACTACTCTGAAGGCCCGGTGTTCGCTGGAGCCCCTAGTGGTGGGGACAGACTGGGCTGCGGGCTGACCGAGGGTCGAGTAACGTATACTGGCTTAAAGGAGCACCCAGGAGTGGAGTGATTGGCGGGCTGTAGTTAAGAAGAATCCTAGGTCAAAGGGTCACAAGCACAGATGCAAAATCCAGAGACAAGCGAAGGGTCAGACACACAGGCAGAGAAGCAAAATCCGAAATCCAGGCAAAAGGTCGAGGTCAGAAGAGGAGGGTCACAGGTCCAAGAACAAGCAGGGGTCAAAACACGGGTAGTCAAATCCAAGGTAGCAAGAACCAAACGGATAGTACAAGCAGGCAGCAGGACTGAGGGCAGAACGCTATAACCGGCAGTGAGGCTGCAGACCTCACTGCCTTAAATACCAGTAGTGGCCAATCAGAGCCTAGCTCTGAAATCACATGGGCAGGCTCAATCCGGCCACATTAATCAGCCCACAGGCTTGTGGGCGCTTCTGCGCATGCGCCCGGCTGTTCCCAGCTGCCGGGACGCAGCCCTGTAGTTAGTGTCCGACCGTTGCCCTGGCAACGGTCGGGTAAAGGCAGGAAGTGACGTCCCGGTTGCCATAGCGACGACCGGGACGCCTACAGGAACCAGGTGAGAGTCGCGGCGGTGCCCGCGGCCGCCGCGACTGCTAACAACATTTGAACTGTGTATATGTCATATATTATATCAGCGCTATTGTATCTGTAAGGAGTTTGTATGTTCTCCCTGTGTTTGCGTGGGTTTCCTCCGGGTGCTCTGGTTTCCTCCCACACTCCAAAAACATACTGGTAGGTTAATTGGCTGCAATCAAATTGACCCTAGTCTGTCTGTGTGCGTGTGTGCGTGTGTGCGTGTGTCGGGTAAAGGCAGGAAGTGACGTCCCGGTTGCCATAGCGGCGACCGGGACGCCTACAGGAACCAGGTGAGAGTCGCGGCGGTGCCCGCGGCCGCAGCGACTGCTAACAGTACCCCCCCTTGAGGAGGGGTCAAGGAACCCCGACATCCAGGTTTCGTGGGAAACTTATTAAAAAACTCTTTAATGAGCCTTTCAGCATGGAGACGCCTCTGTGGTATCCAAGATCGTTCCTCAGGGCCATAACCCTTCCAATGTACGAGGAACTGAAGTTGGCCTTGGACCTTTCTTGAGTCAAGGATTCTTTCGACAACATATTCATGGTCTCCATTCACCATCAGAGGCCGGGGCCTGTTGGAGAAAGGTTGATTGAACTTACTGAGAGCGGCGACTTTCTTCAGAAGCGAACAATGAAAGGTCGCAGGTATTTTTAAGGAGGTTGGTAATTTTAACCTAAATGCCACTATATTCATTTTCTTCTCAATTGGAAACGGTCCAATGTATCGGGGCCCCAGCTTCTTACAAGGTTGCCGCAACCTGATGTTCCGTGTGGATAACCAAACCCGATCCCCCAGTTTCAATGAACATGGTCTACGGTGACGGTCAGCGAAGACCTTGGATTTTCGGGAAGCTTGACCTAGTGCAGCCTGTACCTTTTTCCAGACGGACCTTAGCCTGGCCGTAAAAGCAGGTGTTCCGGAATCCCCGTAGGGAACAGTAGTAGAGAACGAGTTGGATTTCGGGTGAAACCCGAAGTTGCAGAAAAACGGGGATGTATGAATAGTGGAATGGCAAGAATTATTGTACGCGAATTCTGCCCAGGGCAGGAGGGAGGACCAATTATCGTGCAACTTAGACACATAGATGCGCAAAAACTGTTCCAGAGCTTGGTTCGTCCTTTCTGTCTGTCCATTCGACTGGGGATGATATGCTGAGGACAGACTGATAGAGATCCCGATGGACTTACAAAAGGCTTTCCAAAACCGGGCAATAAACTGGGATCCTCGATCCGATACAATATCTTCAGGAGTCCCATGAAAACGAAAAATATGCGTCAAAAACAAGGTGGCCAGGGTCCTGGCATCCGGTAACTTGGGCAAAGTTATAAAATGTGCCATCTTACTGAACCGATCGACAACTACCAGGATGGTATGTCCTGCGGATACTGGTAGTCGACAATGAAATCCATCGACAAATGGGTCCAAGGCCTGCTCGGCGCCGGCAAGGGTAACAATAGCCCAGAAGGACGGTTCCTATCGGTTTTGTTTTTAGCACACTCAGGACAAGCCCGAACATAATTCTCCACATTGTCTGACAAAGTGGGCCACCACAGCCAACGAGAAAGAACCTCAATAGTCCTACGGATTCCCGGATGGCCAGCACAGCGGTTGTTGTGGCCTTCAATGAGAACAGATTTCCTTAAATGGACTGGGACAAATAATTTGTTGACCGGTGTCTTAACCGGAGCGATTCTCTGGAAGCGTCGGATAGTTGCTCCTAGATCCTGGGTGAGTCCAAGATGAACAGTAGTTGTAAGAACAATAGGCAACGGGTCAGGAGACTGAGGATGATGGGCCAAAAAATTTAGAGACAAGGAATCGGCCTTAGTATTTTTAGAACCTGGACGGACTGTAATAATGAAGTTAAATCTGGCGAAAAATAAGTATTCAGGGTTTTAGCGGTCTGGATGTATTGGAGGTTTTTATGGTCCGTGAAGATGGTGATGGTATGAGTAGCTCCCTCTAACCAATGTCGCCATTCCTCCAGTGCCAACTTAATGGCCAACAATTCACGATTGCCGACATCATAATTACATTCGGCAGATAAAAAAAAATTAGAAAAGAATGCACAAGGATGTAATTTTTTGCTCCTTGGGTCTTTCTGAGAAAGGATGGCGCCAGCACCGATATCAGAAGCGTCCACCTCTACAATGAACGGAAGTTCCGGATCAGGATGTGTCAGCACTGGAGCTGAAATGAAAGCAGCTTTGAGTGCCGAGAAACTCGCCAATGCCTCTGAAGGCCACTTGGCTGGGTTAGCTCCCTTTCGAGTGAGGGCAGTGATAGGAGCCACTAACGAGGAAAAAGAGTCAATAAACCTACGGTAATAATTTGCGAATCCGAGGAACCTCTGGATCGCCTTCAGATTAGTAGGGAGGACCCAATCCTGGATTGCTCGAAATTTGGCAGGGTCCATTGCGAATCCTGATGAGGAGATGATATATCCCAGAAATGACACAGTGGCCACCTCAAATTCGCATTTCTCCCTTTTTGCATATAGGTGATGTTCCCGTAATTTCAGCAGAACTTGGTGAACATGCTGACGGTGCTGAAGTAAAGACTCAGAGTAGATCAAAATATCATCCAGATATACAACTACTGTTTTACCCAGAAACTCTCGTAAAACGTCGTTGATCAGGTCCTTGAAAACCGCCGGAGCGTTGCATAACCCGAATGGCATCACGAGATATTCATAATGTCCCGACTGGGTATTGAAAGCAGTCTTCCATTCATCCCCTTTCTTGATTCTAATAAGATTGTAAGCCCCTCTAAGGTCAATCTTCAAAAATATAGTGGCAGATTTTAATTGATCAAACAACACCGAAATCAACGGTAACGGGTACATATTCTTAATAGTGATGTTATTCAGTCCACGGAAATCAATGCATGGTCTAAGACTGCCATCTTTTTTTGACACGAAAAAGCAACCTGCGCCTACGGGAGAAGGACGTATGAATCCTTTTTTCAGGTTTTCCTCCACGTATAGCTCCATGGCCTGAGTCTCTGGAATGGACAAGGAGTATAACCGCCCTTTGGGCAACTTGGAACCCGGGACTAAATCAATGGCGCAGTCATATTCTCGATGTGGTGGAAGGGAATCAGCTTTCCTTTTGCAGAACACATCAGAGAAGTCCTGGTAGGGTACCGGCAACAAGTCTGGACTAGACTGTAGGATTCTAAGCGGCAGGGTCAAGCAAGGCGTGGAACACTCGGGACTCCAACGAGTAATCTCTCCACTTTTCTAGTCAATAAGGGGATTATGACTGCGAAGCCAGGGATACCCCAATATCAAAGGAGCAGAGGGACAACTAATAAGATAGAAGGAGAGCTCCTCCGTATGGAGGACTCCTACAGACAACCGAACCATTGGAGTCCTAGCGAGAATCCTTCCCCCAGGCAAGGGGTTACCATCCAAACCACATGTGGTGATGCTTGATCCTAACTTGATATGCGGAATATCAAGCGTCTGAGCCAAATGTATATCCAGGAAATTACCAGCCGCACCACTGTCAAGAAACGCTTTCAGGTCCATGGATCTCCCACGGAAACTTAGACGTCCAGGGACTAATAAAGAATTTTCTGAAGAGGTAATCTGAAGACCCAAGCGCACCTCTTCACCTGCACTTAGGCTTTGGAGTTTCCCGGCTTGTTGGGACATGAGCAAACTAAGTGGCCTGGTTGACCACAATACATACACAGGCCTAGTGAGCGTCTTCTGGAGCGTTCCTCCGGAGGCAAGCGGTAAGCGCCCAACTGCATGGGTTCAGAGGAATCGGGCAAAGTGTTATCGAAGCTAGTGAACACGTCCATAGGAGCAGAGGACTCCCGTTCAGCCTTCCTCTCTCTGATCCGACGATCAATTTTTATAACAAGTTGCATCAAGTTTTCCAGCGTGTCAGATATCGGATACTGGACTAAGGAATCCTTAATCTGATCGGTAAGTCCTAAGCGAAATTGACTTCGAAATGCTGGGTCGTTCCAGGCGCTATCAGTGGACCATCGACGAAATTCGGCACAATACTCCTCCGCTGAGTGACGTCCTTGTCTTAGCGTTCGGAGATGAGCCTCAGCTGAGGCTACCCTGTCCGGGTCATCGTACAATAACCCCAGAGCTTGGAAAAAGGCATCCACTGACTGTAAGGCTGGGCTTGTTGAAGGCAAGGAGAAGGCCCAAGACTGAGGGTCACCCTGGAGTAAAGAGATGATGATCCCTACCCTTTGTTGTTCGGAACCAGAGGAACGTGGTTTCAAACGAAAATACAACTTGCAGCTCTCTTTGAAATTACGGAAGGCTGGCCTGCTTCCAGAGAATCGGTCAGGCAAATTCATCTTAGGCTCCGGTGTGTCACCAGCGGGAACTTGCTGGAGCTGCAGGTCTCTAGAAGCCCCTTCTTGGACTACCAGGCGCTGGGATAAATTCTGCACCACTTGGGAAATCGCCTGTATGTGGTTGGCCAGAATCTGGGCTGGGGACAGATTCGACTCCTCGCTGTCCATGGCCGTATGATACCAATCTTCCTTGGCCAGTTATAATGTTAGGAACTCCCAAGCCAGTACAGTGAAACTCGGGGACTACTATGAAGGCCCGGTGTTCGCTGGAGCCCCTAGTGGTGGGGACAGACTGGGCTGCGGGCCAACCGAGGGTCGAGTAACGTATACTGGCTTAAAGGAGTACCCAGGAGTGGAGTGATTGGCGGACTGTAGTTAAGAAGAATCCTAGGTCAAAGGGTCACAAGCACAGATGCAAAATCCAGAGACAAGCGAAGGGTCAGACACACAGGCAGAGAAGCAAAATCCGAAATCCAGGCAAAAGGTCGAGGTCAGAAGAGAAGGTTCACAGGTCCAGGAACAAGCAGGGGTCAAAACACGGGTAGTCAAATCCAAGGTAGCAAGAACCAAACGGATAGCACAAGCAGGCAGCAGGACTGAGGACAGAACGCTATAACCGGCAGTGAGGCTGCAGACCTCACTGCCTTAAATACCAGTAGTGGCCAATCAGAGCCTAGCTCTGAAATCACATGGGCAGGCTCAATCCGGCCACATTAATCAGCCCACAGGCTTGTGGGCGCTTCTGCGCATGCGCCCGGCTGTTCCCAGCTGCCGGGACGCAGCGCCCCTGTAGTTAGTGTCCGACCGTTGCCCTGGCAACGGTCGGGTAAAGGCAGGAAGTGACGTCCCGGTTGCCATAGCGACGACCGGGACGCCTACAGGAACCAGGTGAGAGTAGCGGCGGTGCCCGCGGCCGCCGCGACTGCTAACAACAACATTTGAACTGTATATGTCATATATTATATCAGCGCTATTGTATCTGTAAGGAGTTTGTATGTTCTCCCTGTGTTTGCGTGGGTTTCCTCCCACACTCCAAAAACATACTGGTAGGTTAATTGGCTGCAATCAAATTGACCCTAGTCTGTCTGTGTGCGTGTGTGCGTGTGTGTGTGTGTGTATGTTAGGGAATTTAGACTTTAAGCTCTATTGAGACTGGGGACTAATGTGAGTGAGTTCTCTGTACAGCGCTGCGGAATTAGTGGCGCTATATAAATAAATGATGATGATAATGATTGTGCAATTCTGTTTGTTCGTATCTGTTGTAAGATTAGGGATGTTGTAGTGTCTCACATGGCAGCAGGTACAGTCGTGTATTAGTAGTGCTATAAGACTTCAGTTTTCGCAGTGAATAAACAGACCGCAGCCTGCCGGCGCTGGTGTGACCCCTCGAACCCCTTGTCTGTTACGCGCTCCTTGTATGAATTAATTGAATGTGATTGTGCTTGGACACACAGCACCTTCTGCACTGGTGAATCCTCCCACCGCAGGCTCCACCATTTATTGTCGGCCGCCCAGTGGGTAACGCAAATTTCTTCTGAGCACTCTATACGACCCAACTGCCTGGACATTATCCCATCACTTGTTGTTTGTAGCTACGTCTGCTTATATGTCTGCTTCAAATTAAATTAAATTGTCTCCCTTACTTGATACAATAAATTAATAGAATAATCATTCTCTGGACACAACAATGCCCCTTAGCCCTCCCTGACCCCTCCGTCCTTCTAAACTGCCCAATCCTGTATTCTGCGCAGGAGATGCCTGGAGATTAAGGGACTTTTTTAGAATTAGATGCAAACTTGTGGATTTAGTTGTGTATTTTGTGTTGGACATATTGTAGGATAACAGAGTGTAGAGAAACTAACGTATATTCAGTATATCGGTGCATCCAAGTTCAAATAAATAATATTCTAGACAAAAAACAACTTATTTTAAATACCAGGTATAATGTGCCTCACGTAACCTTACACAGGGCTTACAGTGATACACATCTGTCAGTGGATTACAGTATTATTTCAGCTCATTATAACAAATTAATAGTGTAAAACAATAGTGTAAAACAATACAGATTGTGAATAATGATAAAAAACTGTAAATGGGGACCAGCGTCTGCAGATGGTGCATTGTTGTGAGGATAATGTCATCTCAGGGACCCTGGTTGTCTGAGTGTGACCGTGAGAGGTCTGTATTTCCTCCATGTGCCCAGCACCTGCGTGTGGGTTTAGCGGAATAGAACTCTGTACATCATGTAACATTTCCTGTTCTTTTCTTAGTATAACATGGCATCAGGCCAGACCTGTTTCAATAGTCTCTGTGTATTAGAATATCTGCTTTATAATTTGATTATTACCGGTTTGTTCTTTGCATCTTATGCATTTATATTCTGTCTTTCTTATTAATGACACAAACTGAAACTTTTCCACCCTCGGGTTCTAAGAATAACTCTCCTGTTCTAGGATCCACATGTCCCGAGCACTGCAGCCAAGTGTGTTCCTGAAACACATGTATGTTACAGAATGTGATACACACGTATGTTACAGAATGTGATACACATGTATGTTACAGAACATGATACACACGTATGTTACAGAACGTGATACACATGTATGTTACAGAACGTGATACACACGTATGTTATAGAACATGATACACACGTATGTTACAGAACGTGATACACATGTATGTTACAGAACGTGATACACACGTATGTTACAGAACGTGATACACATGTATGTTACAGAACGTGATACACACGTATGTTACAGAACGTCATACACATGTATGTTACAGAACAAGCAGATTGCTGGACGTGGTTCAGTAAACAGTTTGTGGGAGTGAATATTTCCACGTGGTTAAATCATTTGCACTTCTGGTGGAGAAAATATAAATATCCAGATAATGTAACAAGGTATCAGGGCAGCAACAAGGGCCATGTGGCTGGTACGTACACTGGAGCCACAAGACCGAGAGCATGCACACAGCGCCGCAGACATACATGGAGTGCTGCTACAGTGCCAAGGCGGGCAGTGGGCGGGGTGGAGTGCCATCCTCAGGCATCTCAGACTGCCAATCCTGCAGCGTGATCTATGCTCTTCGGGGAGTTTAGTGATCACGACAGGGGGGTCCTCCTCTTTGGGCAGCCCCCTCTCCTAACCTCCATCTTGTCCGGCCCACCAGCAGCATGATGATGTGGAGTGATCAGCAGAGGGCGCACCAACCACTGGACAGCCCACCAGCTCCTCTTGTCATGATATTCTATTTATATAGTGCCACTTATAGTGCCACTGATTCCGCAGCGCTGTACAGAGAACTCACCTACCAGTATGTTTTTGGACTGTGGGGTGAAATCGGAGCACCCGGAGGAAACCCACACAAACACGGAGAGAACATAAAAAACTCCACAGAGATAAGGCCATGGTCGGAAATCAAACTCATAACCACAGCGATGTGAGGCAGAAGTGCTAACCACTAAGCCATCGTGCTGCTCTTTTTAGTATTTCTCTAAAACCCTCAGTCTGTGAGTCTCTTCTCCATCCCCTCTGTCTCCCCCCCCCCAGCCTGTGAGTCTCTGCCTCCATCCCCTCTGTCTCCCCCAGCCTGTGAGTCTCTCCCTCCATCCCCTCTGTCTCCCCCTCTCAGCCTGTGAGTCTCTCCCACCATCCCTTCTGTCTCCCCCCCCAGCCTGTGAGTCTCTCCTCCATCCCCTCTGTCCCCCCCAGCCTGTGAGTCTCTCCTCCAACCCCTCTGTCTCCCCCCCAGCCTGTGAGTCTTTCCCTCCATCCCCTCTGTCTCCCCCAAGCCTGTGAGTCTCTCCCTCCATCCCCTCTGTCTCCCCCCAGCCTGTGAGTCTCTCCCTCCATCCCCTCTGTCTCCCCCTCTCAGCCTGTGAGTCTCTCCATTCACCCCCTCTGTCTCCCTCCCCCAGCCTGTGAGTCTCTCCTCCATCCCCTCTGTCTCCCCCCCCCCCCCGCCTGTGAGTCTCGCCTCCATTCCCTCTGTCTCCCTCCCCCAGCCTGTGAGTCTCTCCTCCATCCCCTCTGTCTCCCCCCCAGCCTGTGAGTCTCTCCCTCCATCCCCCCTGTCCCAAAAGCCTATGAGTCTCTCCCTCCATCCCCTCTGTCTCCCCCCTCCAGGCTGTGAGTCTCTGCCTCCATCCCCTCTGTCTCCCCCCCAGCCTGTGAGTCTCTGCCTCCATCCCCTCTGTCTCCCCCCAGCCTGTGAGTCTCTCCCTCCAACCCGTCTGTCTCCCCCCCAGCCTGTGAACCTCTCCCTCCATCCCCTCTGTCTCCCCCCAGCCTGTGAGTCTCTGCCTCCATCCCCTGTCTCCCCCCAGCCTGTGAGTCTCTGCCTCCATCCCCTCTGTCTTCCCCCAGCCTGTGAGTCTCTCCCTCCATCCCCTTTGTCTCACCCCAGCCTGTGAGTCTCTGCCTCCATCCCCTGTCTCCCCCCCAGCCTGTGAGTCTCTCCCTCCATCCCCCCTGTCGCCCAAGCCTGTGAGTCTCTCCCTCCATCCCCTCTGTCTCCCCCCCAGCCTGTGGGTCTCTGCCTCCATCCCCTCTGTCTCCCCCCAGCCTGTGAGTCTCTGCCTCCATCCCCTCTGTCTCCCCCCAGCCTGTGAGTCTCTCCATTCAACCCATCTGTCTCCCCCCCAGCCTGTGAGTCTCTCCCTCCAACCCGTCTGCTCCCCCCTAGCCTGTGAGTCTCTGCCTCCATCCCCTCTGTCTCCCCCCCAGCCTGTGAGTCTCTCCCTCCATCCCCTCTGTCTCCCCCTCTCAGCCTGTGAGTCTCTCCCACCATCCCCTCTGTCTCCCCCCCCCAGCCTGTGAGTCTCTCCTCCATCCCCTCTGTCCCCCCCAGCCTGTGAGTCTCTCCTCCAACCCCTCTGTCTCCCCCCAGCCTGTGAGTCTTTCCCTCCATCCCCTCTGTCTCCCCCAAGCCTGTGAGTCTCTCCCTCCATCCCCTCTGTCTCCCCCCAGCCTGTGAGTCTCTCCCTCCATCCCCTCTGTCTCCCCCTCTCAGCCTGTGAGTCTCTCCATTCACCCCCTCTGTCTCCCTCCCCCAGCCTGTGAGTCTCTCCTCCATCCCCTCTGTCTCCCCCCCCCCCCCGCCTGTGAGTCTCGCCTCCATTCCCTCTGTCTCCCTCCCCCAGCCTGTGAGTCTCTCCTTCATCCCCTCTGTCTCCCCCCCAGCCTGTGAGTCTCTCCCTCCATCCCCCCTGTCCCAAAAGCCTATGAGTCTCTCCCTCCATCCCCTCTGTCTCCCCCCCCAGCCTGTGAGTCTCTGCACCAATCCCCTCTGTCTCCCCCCCAGCCTGTGAGTCTCTGCCTCCATCCCCTCTGTCTCCCCCCAGCCTGTGAGTCTCTCCCTCCAACCCGTCTGTCTCCCCCCCAGCCTGTGAATCTCTCCCTCCATCCCCTCTGTCTCCCCCCAGCCTGTGAGTCTCTGCCTCCATCCCCTGTCTCCCCCCAGCCTGTGAGTCTCTTCTCTATCCCCTCTGTCTCCCCCCCAGCCTGTGAGTCTCTGCCTCCATCCCCTCTGTCTCCCCAGCCTGTGAGTCTCTCCCTCATCCCCTCTGTCTCCCCCTCTCAGTCTGTGAGTCTCTCCCACCATCCCCTCTGTCTCCCCCCCCAGCCTGTGAGTCTCTCCTCCATCCCTTCTGTCCCCCCAGCCTGTGAGTCACTCCTCCAACCCCTCTGTCTCCCCCCCAGCCTGTGAGTCTCTCCCTCCATCCCCTCTGTCTCCCCCCAGCCTGTGAGTCTCTCCCTCCATCCCCTCTGTCTCCCCCTCTCAGACTGTGAGTCTCTCCATTCATCCCCTCTGTCTCCCTCCCCCAGCCTGTGAGTCTCTCCTCCATCCCCTCTTTCTCCCCCCCAGCCTGTGAGTCTCGCCTCCATCCCCTCTGTCTCCCTCCCCCAGCCTGTGAGTCTCTCCTCCATCCTTTCTGTCTCCCCCCCAGCCTGTGAGTCTCTCCCTCCATCCCCCCTGTCTCCCTGTCCCAAAAGCCTGTGAGTCTCTCCCTCCATCCCCTCTGTCTCCCCCCCAGCCTGTGAGTCTCTGCCTCCATCCCCTCTGTCTCCCCCCCAGCCTGTGAGTCTCTGCCTCCATCCCCTCTGTCTCCCCCCAGAATGTGAGTCTCTCCCTCCAACCCGTCTGTCTCCCCCCCAGCCTGTGAGTCTCTCCCTCCATCCCCTCTGTCTCCCCCAGCCTGTGAGTCTCTGCCTCCATCCCCTGTCTCCCCCCAGCCTGTGAGTCTCTGCCTCCATCCCTTCTGTCTCCCCCCAGGCTGTGAGTCTCTCCCTCCATCCCCTTTGTCTCCCCCCAGCCTGTGAGTCTTTGCCTCTATCTCCTGTCTCCCCCCCAGCCTGTGAGTCTCTCCCTCCATCCCCCTTGTCTCCCTGTCGCCCAAGCCTGTGAGTCTCTCCCTCCATCCCCTCTGTCTCCCCCCCAGCCTGTGAGTCTCTGCCTCCATCCCCTCTGTCTCCCCCCAGCCTGTGAGTCTCTGCCTCCATCCCCTCTGTCTCCCCCAAGCCTGTGAGTCTCTCCCTCCAACCCCTCTGTCTCCCCCCTAGCCTGTGAGTCTCTCCCTCCAACCCGTCTGTCTCCCCCCCAGCCTGTGAGTCTCTCCTCCATCCCCTCTGTCTCCCCCCAGCCTGTGAGTCTCTCCCTCCATCCCCTCTGTCTCCCCCCCAGCCTGTGAGTCTCTCCCTCCATCCCCTCTATCTCCCACCAGCCTGTGAGTCTCTCCCTTCATCCCCTCTGTCTCCCCCCCAGCATGTGAGTCTCTCCTCCATCCCCTCTGTCTCCCCCCCCAGCCTGTGAGTCTCTCCCTCCATCCCCTCTGTCTCCCCCCAGCCTGTGAGTCTCTCCCTCCATCCCCTCTGTCTCCCCCCAGCCTGTGAGTCTCTGCCTCCATCCCCTCTGTCTCCCCCAAGCCTGTGAGTCTCTCCCTCCAACCCCTCTGTCTCCCCCCTAGCCTGTGAGTCTCTCCCTCCAACCCGTCTGTCTCCCCCCCAGCCTGTGAGTCTCTCCTCCATCCCCTCTGTCTCCCCCCAGCCTGTGAGTCTCTCCCTCCATCCCCTCTGTCTCCCCCCCAGCCTGTGAGTCTCTCCCTCCATCCCCTCTATCTCCCACCAGCCTGTGAGTCTCTCCCTTCATCCCCTCTGTCTCCCCCCCAGCATGTGAGTCTCTCCTCCATCCCCTCTGTCTCCCCCCCAGCCTGTGAGTCTCTCCCTCCATCCCCTCTGTCTCCCCCCAGCCTGTGAGTCTCTCCCTCCATCCCCTCTGTCTCCCCCCAGCCTGTGAGTCTCTCCCTCCATCCCCTCTGTCTCCCCCCCAGTCTGTGAGTCTCTCCCACCATCCCCTCTGTCTCCCCCCCCCCAGCCTGTGAGTCTCTCCTCCATCCCTTCTGTCCCCCCCAGCCTGTGAGTCACTCCTCCAACCCCTCTGTCTCCCCCCCAGCCTGTGAGTCTCTCCCTCCATCCCCTCTGTCTCCCCCCAGCCTGAGAGTCTCTCCCTCCATCCCCTCTGTCTCCCCCTCTCAGACTGTGAGTCTCTCCATTCATCCCCTCTGTCTCTCTCCCCCAGCCTGTGAGTCTCTCCTCCATCCCCTCTTTCTCCCCCGCCAGCCTGTGAGTCTCTCCCTCCATCTCCCCTGTCTCCCTGTCCCAAAAGCCTGTGAGTCTCTCCCTCCATCCCCTCTGTCTCCCCCCCAGCCTGTGAGTCTCTGCCTCCATCCCCTCTGTCTCCCCCCAGCCTGTGAGTCTCTCCCTCCAACCCATCTGTCTCCCCCCCAGCCTGTGAGTCTCTCCCTCCATCCCCTCTGTCTCCCCCAAGCCTGTGAGTCTCTCTCTCCATCCCCTCTGTCTCCCCCCAGCCTCTGAGTCTCTCCCTCCATCCCCTCTGTCTCCCACTCTCAGACTGTGAGTCTCTCCATTCATCCCCTCTGTCTCCCTCCCCCAGCCTGTGAGTCTCTCCTCCATCCCCTCTTTCTCCCCCCCAGCCTGTGAGTCTCGCCTCCATCCCCTCTGTCTCCCTCCCCCAGCCTGTGAGTCTCTCCTCCATCCCCTCTGTCTCCCCCCAGCCTGTGAGTCTCTCCCTCCATCCCCCCTGTCTCCCTGTCCCAAAAGCCTGTGAGTCTCTCCCTCCATCCCCTCTGTCTCCCCCCCAGCCTGTGAGTCTCTGCCTCCATCCCCTCTGTCTCCCCCCCAGCCTGTGAGTCTCTGCCTCCATCCCCTCTGTCTCCCCCCAGCCTGTGAGTCTCTCCCTCCAACCCGTCTGTCTCCCCCCCCAGCCTGTGAGTCTCTCCCTCCATCCCCTCTGTCTCCCCCCAGCCTGTGAGTCTCTGCCTCCATCCCCTGTCTCCCCCCAGCCTGTGAGTCTCTGCCTCCTTCCCATCTGTCTCCCCCCAGGCTGTGAGTCTCTCCCTCCATCCCCTTTGTCTCCCCCCAGCCTGTGAGTCTTTGCCTCTATCTCCTGTCTCCCCCCCAGCCTGTGAGTCTCTCCCTCCATCCCCCTTGTCTCCCTGTCGCCCAAGCCTGTGAGTCTCTCCCTCCATCCCCTCTGTCTCCCCCCCAGCCTGTGAGTCTCTGCCTCCATCCCCTCTGTCTCCCCCCAGCCTGTGAGTCTCTGCCTCCATCCCCTCTGTCTCCCCCCCAGCCTGTGAGTCTCTCCCTCCAACCCCTCTGTCTCCCCCCTAGCCTGTGAGTCTCTCCCTCCAACCCGTCTGTCTCCCCCCCAGCCTGTGAGTCTCTCCTCCATCCCCTCTGTCTCCCCCCAGCCTGTGAGTCTCTCCCTCCATCCCCTCTGTCTCCCCCCCCAGCCTGTGAGTCTCTCCCTCCATCCCCTCTATCTCCCACCAGCCTGTGAGTCTCTCCCTTCATCCCCTCTGTCTCCCCCCCAGCATGTGAGTCTCTCCCTCCATCCCCTCTGTCTCCCCCCCAGCCTGTGAGTCTCTGCCTCCATCCCCTCTGTCTCCCCCCAGCCTGTGAGTCTCTGCCTCCATCCCCTCTGTCTCCCCCCCAGCCTGTGAGTCTCTCCCTCCAACCCCTCTGTCTCCCCCCTAGCCTGTGAGTCTCTCCCTCCAACCCGTCTGTCTCCCCCCCAGCCTGTGAGTCTCTCCTCCATCCCCTCTGTCTCCCCCCAGCCTGTGAGTCTCTCCCTCCATCCCCTCTGTCTCCCCCCCCAGCCTGTGAGTCTCTTCCTCCATCCCCTCTATCTCCCACCAGCCTGTGAGTCTCTGCCTCCATCCCCTCTGTCTCTCCCCAACCTGTGAGTCTCTCCCTCCAACCAGTCTGTCTCCCCCCAGTCTGTGAGTCTCTCCCTCCATCCCCTCTGTCTCTCCCCAGCCTGTGAGTCTCTCCCTCCAACCCGTCTGTCTCCCCCAGCCTGTGAATCTCTCTCTCCATCCCCTCTGTCTCCCCCCAGCCTGTGAGTCTCTGCCTCCATACCCTCTCTCTCCCACCAGCCTGTGAGTCTCTCCTCCATCCCCTCTGTCTCCCCCCCAGCCTGTGAGTCACTCCCTCCATCCCCTCTGTCTCCCCCCCCAGCCTGTGAGACTCTCCTCCATCCTGTCTGTCTCCCCCCCAGCCTGTGAGTCTCTCCCTCCATCCCCTCTGTCTCCCCCCAGCCTGTGAGTCTCTCCCTCCATCCCCTCTGTCTCCCCGCAGCCTGTGAATTTCTCTCTCCATCCTCTCTGTCTCCCCCCACCAGCCTGTGAGTCTCTCCCTCCATCCCCTCTGTCTCCCCCTAGCCTGTGAGTCTCTGCTTCCATCCCCTCTGTCTCCCCCCCAGCCTGTGAGTCTATCCCTCCATCCCCTCTGTCTCCCCCCAGCCTGTGAGTCTCTCCTTCATCCCCTCTGTCTCCCCCCCAGCCTGTGAGTCTCTCCCTCCATCCCCCCTGTCCCAAACGCCTATGAGTCTCTCCCTCCATCCCCTCTGTCTCCCCCCCCAGCCTGTGAGTCTCTGCACCAATCCCCTCTGTCTCCCCCCCAGCCTGTGAGTCTCTGCCTCCATCCCCTCTGTCTCCCCCCAGCCTGTGAGTCTCTCCCTCCAACCCGTCTGTCTCCCCCCCAGCCTGTGAATCTCTCCCTCCATCCCCTCTGTCTCCCCCCAGCCTGTGAGTCTCTGCCTCCATCCCCTGTCTCCCCCCAGCCTGTGAGTCTCTTCTCTATCCCCTCTGTCTCCCCCCCAGCCTGTGAGTCTCTGCCTCCATCCCCTCTGTCTCCCCAGCCTGTGAGTCTCTCCCTCATCCCCTCTGTCTCCCCCTCTCAGTCTGTGAGTCTCTCCCACCATCCCCTCTGTCTCCCCCCCCAGCCTGTGAGTCTCTCCTCCATCCCTTCTGTCCCCCCAGCCTGTGAGTCACTCCTCCAACCCCTCTGTCTCCCCCCCAGCCTGTGAGTCTCTCCCTCCATCCCCTCTGTCTCCCCCCAGCCTGTGAGTCTCTCCCTCCATCCCCTCTGTCTCCCCCTCTCAGACTGTGAGTCTCTCCATTCATCCCCTCTGTCTCCCTCCCCCAGCCTGTGAGTCTCTCCTCCATCCCCTCTTTCTCCCCCCCAGCCTGTGAGTCTCGCCTCCATCCCCTCTGTCTCCCTCCCCCAGCCTGTGAGTCTCTCCTCCATCCCCTCTGTCTCCCCCCCAGCCTGTGAGTCTCTCCCTCCATCCCCCCTGTCTCCCTGTCCCAAAAGCCTGTGAGTCTCTCCCTCCATCCCCTCTGTCTCCCCCCCAGCCTGTGAGTCTCTGCCTCCATCCCCTCTGTCTCCCCCCCAGCCTGTGAGTCTCTGCCTCCATCCCCTCTGTCTCCCCCCAGCCTGTGAGTCTCTCCCTCCAACCCGTCTGTCTCCCCCACAGCCTGTGAGTCTCTCCCTCCATCCCCTCTGTCTCCCCCAGCCTGTGAGTCTCTGCCTCCATCCCCTGTCTCCCCCCAGCCTGTGAGTCTCTGCCTCCATCCCTTCTGTCTCCCCCCAGCCTGTGAGTCTTTGCCTCTATCTCCTGTCTCCCCCCCAGCCTGTGAGTCTCTCCCTCCATCCCACTTGTCTCCCTGTTGCCCAAGCCTGTGAGTCTCTCCCTCCATCCCCTCTGTCTCCCCCCCAGCCTGTGAGTCTCTGCCTCCATCCCCATGTCTCCCCCCAGCCTGTGAGTCTCTGCCTCCATCCCCTCTGTCTCCCCCAAGCCTGTGAGTCTCTCCCTCCAACCCCTCTGTCTCCCCCCTAGCCTGTGAGTCTCTCCCTCCAACCCGTCTGTCTCCCCCCCAGCCTGTGAGTCTCTCCTCCATCCCCTCTGTCTCCCCCCAGCCTGTGAGTCTCTCCCTCCATCCCCTCTGTCTCCCCCCCAGCCTGTGAGTCTCTCCCTCCATCCCCTCTATCTCCCACCAGCCTGTGAGTCTCTCCCTTCATCCCCTCTGTCTCCCCCCCAGCATGTGAGTCTCTCCTCCATCCCCTCTGTCTCCCCCCCAGCCTGTGAGTCTCTCCCTCCATCCCCTCTGTCTCCCCCCAGCCTGTGAGTCTCTCCCTCCATCCCCTCTGTCTCCCCCCAGCCTGTGAGTCTCTCCCTCCATCCCCTCTGTCTCCCCCCCAGTCTGTGAGTCTCTCCCACCATCCCCTCTGTCTCCCCCCCCCAGCCTGTGAGTCTCTCCTCCATCCCTTCTGTCCCCCCCAGCCTGTGAGTCACTCCTCCAACCCCTCTGTCTCCCCCCCAGCCTGTGAGTCTCTCCCTCCATCCCCTCTGTCTCCCCCCAGCCTGAGAGTCTCTCCCTCCATCCCCTCTGTCTCCCCCTCTCAGACTGTGAGTCTCTCCATTCATCCCCTCTGTCTCTCTCCCCCAGCCTGTGAGTCTCTCCTCCATCCCCTCTTTCTCCCCCCCCAGCCTGTGAGTCTCTCCCTCCATCTCCCCTGTCTCCCTGTCCCAAAAGCCTGTGAGTCTCTCCCTCCATCCCCTCTGTCTCCCCCCCAGCCTGTGAGTCTCTGCCTCCATCCCCTCTGTCTCCCCCCAGCCTGTGAGTCTCTCCCTCCAACCCGTCTGTCTCCCCCCCAGCCTGTGAGTCTCTCCCTCCATCCCCTCTGTCTCCCCCCAGCCTGTGAGTCTCTCCCTCCATCCCCTCTGTCTCCCCCTCTCAGACTGTGAGTCTCTCCATTCATCCCCTCTGTCTCTCTCCCCCAGCCTGTGAGTCTCTCCCTCCATCCCCTCTGTCTCCCCCCCAGTCTGTGAGTCTCTCCCACCATCCCCTCTGTCTCCCCCCCCCAAGCCTGTGAGTCTCTCCTCCATCCCTTCTGTCCCCCCCAGCCTGTGAGTCACTCCTCCAACCCCTCTGTCTCCCCCCCAGCCTGTGAGTCTCTCCCTCCATCCCCTCTGTCTCCCCCCAGCCTGAGAGTCTCTCCCTCCATCCCCTCTGTCTCCCCCTCTCAGACTGTGAGTCTCTCCATTCATCCCCTCTGTCTCTCTCCCCCAGCCTGTGAGTCTCTCCTCCATCCCCTCTTTCTCCCCCCCCAGCCTGTGAGTCTCTCCCTCCATCTCCCCTGTCTCCCTGTCCCAAAAGCCTGTGAGTCTCTCCCTCCATCCCCTCTGTCTCCCCCCCAGCCTGTGAGTCTCTGCCTCCATCCCCTCTGTCTCCCCCCAGCCTGTGAGTCTCTCCCTCCAACCCGTCTGTCTCCCCCCCAGCCTGTGAGTCTCTCCCTCCATCCCCTCTGTCTCCCCCCAGCCTGTGAGTCTCTCCCTCCATCCCCTCTGTCTCCCCCTCTCAGACTGTGAGTCTCTCCATTCATCCCCTCTGTCTCTCTCCCCCAGCCTGTGAGTCTCTCCTCCATCCCCTCTTTCTCCCCCCCCAGCCTGTGAGTCTCTCCCTCCATCTCCCCTGTCTCCCTGTCCCAAAAGCCTGTGAGTCTCTCCCTCCATCCCCTCTGTCTCCCCCCCAGCCTGTGAGTCTCTGCCTCCATCCCCTCTGTCTCCCCCCAGCCTGTGAGTCTCTCCCTCCAACCCGTCTGTCTCCCCCCCAGCCTGTGAGTCTCTCTCTCCATCCCCTCTGTCTCCCCCCAGCCTCTGAGTCTCTCCCTCCATCCCCTCTGTCTCCCACTCTCAGACTGTGAGTCTCTCCATTCATCCCCTCTGTCTCCCTCCCCCAGCCTGTGAGTCTCTCCTCCATCCCCTCTTTCTCCCCCCCAGCCTGTGAGTCTCGCCTCCATCCCCTCTGTCTCCCTCCCCCAGCCTGTGAGTCTCTCCTCCATCCCCTCTGTCTCCCCCCAGCCTGTGAGTCTCTCCCTCCATCCCCCCTGTCTCCCTGTCCCAAAAGCCTGTGAGTCTCTCCCTCCATCCCCTCTGTCTCCCCCCCAGCCTGTGAGTCTCTGCCTCCATCCCCTCTGTCTCCCCCCCAGCCTGTGAGTCTCTGCCTCCATCCCCTCTGTCTCCCCCCAGCCTGTGAGTCTCTCCCTCCAACCCGTCTGTCTCCCCCCCCAGCCTGTGAGTCTCTCCCTCCATCCCCTCTGTCTCCCCCCAGCCTGTGAGTCTCTGCCTCCATCCCCTGTCTCCCCCCAGCCTGTGAGTCTCTGCCTCCTTCCCATCTGTCTCCCCCCAGGCTGTGAGTCTCTCCCTCCATCCCCTTTGTCTCCCCCCAGCCTGTGAGTCTTTGCCTCTATCTCCTGTCTCCCCCCCAGCCTGTGAGTCTCTCCCTCCATCCCCCTTGTCTCCCTGTCGCCCAAGCCTGTGAGTCTCTCCCTCCATCCCCTCTGTCTCCCCCCCAGCCTGTGAGTCTCTGCCTCCATCCCCTCTGTCTCCCCCCAGCCTGTGAGTCTCTGCCTCCATCCCCTCTGTCTCCCCCCAGCCTGTGAGTCTCTCCCTCCAACCCCTCTGTCTCCCCCCTAGCCTGTGAGTCTCTCCCTCCAACCCGTCTGTCTCCCCCCCAGCCTGTGAGTCTCTCCTCCATCCCCTCTGTCTCCCCCCAGCCTGTGAGTCTCTCCCTCCATCCCCTCTGTCTCCCCCCCCAGCCTGTGAGTCTCTCCCTCCATCCCCTCTATCTCCCACCAGCCTGTGAGTCTCTCCCTTCATCCCCTCTGTCTCCCCCCCAGCATGTGAGTCTCTCCTCCATCCCCTCTATCTCCCCCCCAGCCTGTGAGTCTCTCCCTCCATCCCCTCTATCTCCCACCAGCCTGTGAGTCTCTGCCTCCATCCCCTCTGTCTCTCCCCAACCTGTGAGTCTCTCCCTCCAACCAGTCTGTCTCCCCCCAGTCTGTGAGTCTCTCCCTCCATCCCCTCTGTCTCTCCCCAGCCTGTGAGTCTCTCCCTCCAACCCGTCTGTCTCCCCCAGCCTGTGAATCTCTCTCTCCATCTCCTCTGTCTCCCCCCAGCCTGTGAGTCTCTGCCTCCATACCCTCTCTCTCCCACCAGCCTGTGAGTCTCTCCTCCATCCCCTCTGTCTCCCCCCCAGCCTGTGAGTCACTCCCTCCATCCCCTCTGTCTCCCCCCCCAGCCTGTGAGTCTCTCCTCCATCCTGTCTGTCTCACCCCCAGCCTGTGAGTCTCTCCCTCCATCCCCTCTGTCTCCCCCCAGCCTGTGAGTCTCTCCCTCCATCCCCTCTGTCTCCCCGCAGCCTGTGAATTTCTCTCTCCATCCTCTCTGTCTCCCCCCACCAGCCTGTGAGTCTCTCCCTCCATCCCCTCTGTCTCCCCCTAGCCTGTGAGTCTCTGCCTCCATCCCCTCTGTCTCCCCCCCAGCCTGTGAGTCTATCCCTCCATCCCCTCTGTCTCCCCCCAGCCTGTGAGTCTCTCCCTCCATCCCCTCTGTCTCCCCCCAGCCTGTAAGTCTCTCCCTCCATCACCTCTGTCTCCCACTCTCAGCCTTTGAGTCTCTCCCTCCATCACCTCTGTCTCCCCCTCTCAGCCTGTGAGTCTCTCCCTCCATCCCCTCTTTCTCCCCCCCAGCCTGTGAGTCTCGCCTCCATCCCCTCTGTCTCCCTCCCCCAGCCTGTGAGTCTCTCCTCCATCCCCTCTGTCTCCCCCAGCCTGTGAGTCTCTTCCTCCATCCCCCCTGTCTCCCTGTCCCAAAAGCCTGTGAGTCTCTCCCTCCATCCCCTCTGTCTCCCCCCCAGCCTGTGAGTCTCTGCCTCCATCCCCTCTGTCTCCCCCCCAGCCTGTGAGTCTCTGCCTCCATCCCCTCTGTCTCCCCCCAGCCTGTGAGTCTCTCCCACCAACCCCTGTCTCCCCCCAGCCTGTGAGTCTCTGCCTCCATCCCCTCTGTCTCCCCCCAGGCTGTGAGTCTCTCCCTCCATCCCCTCTGTCTCCCCCCAGCCTGTGAGTCTCTCCCTCCATCCCCCTTGTCTCCCTGTCGCCCAAGCCTGTGAGTCTCTCCCTCCATCCCCTCTGTCTCCCCCCCAGCCTGTGAGTCTCTGCCTCCATCCCCTCTGTCTCCCCCCAGCCTGTGAGTCTTTGCCTCCATCCCCTCTGTCTCCCCCCAGCCTGTGAGTCTCTCCCTCCAACCCCTCTGTCTCCCCCCTAGCCTGTGAGTCTCTCCCTCCAACTCGTCTGTCTCCCCCCCAGCCTGTGAGTCTCTCCTCCATCCCCTCTGTCTCCCCCCAGCCTGTGAGTCTCTCCCTCCATCCCCTCTGTCTCCCCCCCAGCCTGTGAGTCTCTCCCTCCATCCCCTCTATCTCCCACCAGCCTGTGAGTCTCTCCCTTCATCCCCTCTGTCTCCCCCCCAGCATGTGAGTCTCTCCTCCATCCCCTCTGTCTCCCCCCCAGCCTGTGAGTCTCTCCCTCCATCCCCTCTATCTCCCACCAGCCTGTGAGTCTCTGCCTCCATCCCCTCTGTCTCTCCCCAACCTGTGAGTCTCTCCCTCCAACCAGTCTGTCTCCCCCAGTCTGTGAGTCTCTCCTCCATCCCCTCTGTCTCCCCCCCAGCCTGTGAGTCTCTCCCTCCATCCCCTCTGTCTCCCCCCAGCCTGTGAGTCTCTGCCTCCATACCCTCTCTCTCCCACCAGCCTGTGAGTCTCTCCTCCATCCCCTCTGTCTCCCCCCCAGCCTGTGAGTCACTCCCTCCATCCCCTCTGTCTCCCCCCCCAGCCTGTGAGTCTCTCCTCCATCCTGTCTGTCTCCCCCCCAGCCTGTGAGTCTCTCCCTCCATCCCCTCTGTCTCCCCCCAGCCTGTGAGTCTCTCCCTCCATCCCCTCTGTCTCCCCCCAGCCTGTGAGTCTCTCCCTCCATCACCTCTGTCTCCCACTCTCAGCCTGTGAGTCTCTCCCTCCATCACCTCTGTCTCCCCCTCTCAGCCTGTGAGTCTCTCCCTCCATCCCCTCTTTCTCCCCCCAGCCTGTGAGTCTCTCCCTCCATCACCTCTGTCTCCCACTCTCAGCCTGTGAGTCTCTGCCTCCATCCCCTCTGTCTCCCCCCCAGCCTGTGAGTCTCTGCCTCCATCCCCTCTGTCTCCCCCCAGCCTGTGAGTCTCTCCCTCCAACCCGTCTGTCTCCCCCCCCCAGCCTGTGAGTCTCTCCCTCCATCCCCTCTGTCTCCCCCCAGCCTGTGAGTCTCTCCCTCCATCCCCTTTGTCTCCCCCCAGCCTGTGAGTCTCTGCCTCCATCCCCTGTCTCCCCCCAGCCTGTGAGTCTCTCCCTCCATCCCCCCTGTCTCCCTGTCGCCCAAGCCTGTGAGTCTCTCCCTCCATCCCCTCTGTCTCCCCCCCAGCCTGTGAGTCTCTGCCTCCATCCCCTCTGTCTCCCCCCAGCCTGAGTCTCTCCCTCTAACCCGTCTGTCTCCCCCCCAGCCTGTGAGTCTCTCCCTCCATCCCCTCTGTCTCCCCACAGCCTGTGAGTCTCTGCCTCCATCCCCTGTCTCCCCCCCAGCCTGTGAGTCTCTCCCTCCATCCCCTCTATCTCCCACCAGCCTGTGAGTCTCTCCCTCCATCCACTCTCTTTCCCACCAGCCTGTGAGTCTCTCCTCCATCCCCTCTGTCTCCCCCCAGCCTGTGAGTCTCTCCCTCCATCCCCTCTGTCTCCCCCCCAGCCTGTGAGTCTCTCCTCCATCCCCTGTCTCCCCCCCAGCCTGTGAGTCTCTCCCTCCATCCCCTCTGTCTCCCCCCAGCCTGTGAGTCTCTCCCTCCATCCTCTTTCTCTCCCC
The DNA here is from genome assembly GCA_036250195.1 of Mixophyes australis. Taxonomy (NCBI): domain Eukaryota; kingdom Metazoa; phylum Chordata; class Amphibia; order Anura; family Limnodynastidae; genus Mixophyes; species Mixophyes australis. The sequence goes on along the minus strand of JAVHZZ010000002.1, from coordinate 418,764,730 downwards.
CCAGCCTGTGAATCTCTCTCTCCATCCCCTCTGTCTCCCCCCCAGCCTGTGAGTCTCTCCCTCCATCCCCTCTGTCTCCCCCCCAGCCTGTGAGTCTCTGCCTCTATCCCCTCTGTCTCCCCCAGCCTGTGAGTCTCTCCCTCCATCCCCTCTGTCTCCCCCCAGCCTGTGAATCTCTCTCTCCATCCCCTCTGTCTCCTCCCCCAGCCTGTGAGTCTCTCCCTCCATCCCCTCTGTCTCCCCCCAGCCTGTGAGTCTCTGCCTCCATCCCCTCTGTCTCCCCCCCAGCCTGTGAGTCTCTCTCTCCATCCCCTCTGTCTCCCACTCTCAGCCTGTGAGTCTCTCCCTCCATTACCTCTGTCTCCCCCTCTCAGCCTGTGAGTCTCTCCCTCCATCCTCTCTGTCTCCCACTCTCAGCCTGTGAGTCTCGCCTCCATCCCCTCTGTCTCCCTCCCCCAGCCTGTGAGTCTCTCCCTCCATCCCCTCTATCTCCCACCAGCCTGTGAGTCTCTCCCTCCATCCACTCTCTTTCCCACCAGCCTGTGAGTCTCTCCTCCATCCCCTCTGTCTCCCCCCAGCCTGTGAGTCTCTCCCTCCATCCCCTCTGTCTCCCCCCCAGCCTGTGAGTCTCTCCTCCATCCCCTGTCTCCCCCCCAGCCTGTGAGTCTCTCCCTCCATCCCCTCTGTCTCCCCCCAGCCTGTGAGTCTCTCCCTCCATCCCCTTTCTCTCCCCCCAGCCTGTGAATCTCTCTCTCCATCCCCTCTGTCTCCCCCCCAGCCTGTGAGTCTCTCCCTCCATCCCCTCTGTCTCCCCCCCAGCCTGTGAGTCTCTGCCTCTATCCCCTCTGTCTCCCCCAGCCTGTGAGTCTCTCCCTCCATCCCCTCTGTCTCCCCCCAGCCTGTGAATCTCTCTCTCCATCCCCTCTGTCTCCTCCCCCAGCCTGTGAGTCTCTCCCTCCATCCCCTCTGTCTCCCCCCAGCCTGTGAGTCTCTGCCTCTATCCCCTCTGTCTCCCCCCCAGCCTGTGAGTCTCTCTCTCCATCCCCTCTGTCTCCCACTCTCAGCCTGTGAGTCTCTCCCTCCATTACCTCTGTCTCCCCCTCTCAGCCTGTGAGTCTCTCCCTCCATCCTCTCTGTCTCCCACTCTCAGCCTGTGAGTCTCTCCCTCCATCCCCTCTGTCTCCCATTCTCAGCCTGTGAGTCTCTCCATCCATCCCCTCTGTCTCCCCCCCAGCCTGTGAGTCTCTCCCTCCATCCCCTTTGTCTCTGAGAATCCTGCGCAGAGCAGGTAAGTATAACATAGAGTGTAGGGTCGGGCACAAGGCTCATGGGCACTTCGGGCACTAAGCCCTTGGCAACAGATAGTGGGCACAAGGCCCTGGCACAGTTAATTATAGGTAGGGAATTATCTGGGCACAAGGCCCATAGACAGCTGAGCTTAACGCCCATAGAGAGTCAAACCCTAGTTTGCTGGGCTTAATGCACATAGAGAGTCTGGGCACAAGGCACTAGTTAGCTGGACTTAAAGCCCATAGTTAGAGAGGGGCATAAGGCCCAATCAAGAGGGCAGAAGGCCCTATAGTTAGAAATGGGCACAAGGCCCCAGTAGGCAGAGACAGGGCATAAGGCTCTTCTAGGTAGAGAGTTGTTTCTGACTTTAGAGTGAATCTCAGGCTATAGACCTGAAGTAACAGTTAAAGAGAAGGCTCCTGTTACCGTTCTGCATATCTGGCTACTTAGGCAGTAGAGGTGCCTTCCATTCTCAGCCTACCATATACAATAGCAACGTGTTATTAAGCCTGTGTGGTGAAATACAGCATTGTGGATTGTGTTTGGTTGTGCTGTGTAAGTCTCTTTCCAGGTGCAAGACGTCAGGCCCTCATTAAAGGAAGGCGCTTGTTTCCTTACTGTACTCCTGTGATTCTCGGTGTCTGTGGGGACAAGGGGTTAGTTAGAGCACACACAGTTAGGGTAGGACACACAGTAGTCTTCCCGTACCGTAGGTCCCTGGGGTTACACAGAAATCCTGAGGCAATGATTGGGCACCTCACTGGCAATGCAGCACAGACCTTTTTAGTTCCAGAGGTGCGTCCCGTGGTTCCAATTGTCACACAGTCGAGGCAACGGAGACAGGAGAGACCGAGTCGGTGCAGGATAAATTCTAAAAATTGCAGGTTATGCAGTTTTGGTGGAAAACAGGAGAAAAGCACAAACTGCCAAATGTTTATTTATTTTTGTGAGAACTCTGGATATGGAGGTTCAAACCCTCCTTACACCCGCAGAGACCCCTCACGGGCCCTCAGACTGAGGACTTTATTCTCACTCCACAGGAATAACAGGAAGCAGCTTTCTTTGGAAGGTTTAATCATTTCTCTGTAATTTTATTTCATGGTCAGACAGGTGGAAGTACAGATTACCACCAGCAAAGATATTGCACTAATATTCCTACCTGGGTGTTCAGAGCCCCCTCAGCTTACTTATAACTCCTAGATAAAATGAATACATTAATAAATTAATAATAAAATTAACCCTATTTACACCATTTTTTAAAAAGATTAATGTGTGAGGATAGGTATGGACTGCACTATCCGAAATCATCTATAAAGGTCCCAGATCTACAAAATAAAAAAGAATATAATCACTAATGTCATATACACAGACAATGTCTTCTCCTACGGTCACTGTGAGGAGCACTGCTACACAAGGTAAGGATGGGAACGTCATACAGAGACAAGATCACCAAAGGGCTCACTGAGAGTGGGATGTGCATCAATTTGTAGCGTAACATATGTATTTCCATACCGTGTACTAAACGTGTGTGCACATGTCTGTATTAAGTTTTTGCATATGGCTGACTTCCGTCAGCATACGCCTGGAAGGTAAGCAAGCCTAGGCTACGTATACCACGGGTGCTTGGACGCATCCGCTGTACACCTTTTAGAAGCCATATCTCTAGCAGCTGTCTCTGATTGGCTGATTGCATATTGACCCCTTTGCTGACAGCAACAGTAGCGGCTACATTTTTTAAATGTAGTGGTACTTAGGGATTTTTAAATCCTGAAATATCACTGGAGCTCTGATAAGTGACTTAAATAGAAAGTGCCTTGATTTCCATCAATCGGTCACCTGGTTAACTGATTGATGGTTAGTTAACCCTTAGTAGTTATGTACACAAACCTCAGCTTTGAGAAGTGTGGCCATCAGCCTGAACGCAGTTAAAATCACGTGGGTGAGTGATTAGGTGTTTAGCCTATGGGCTTGTATATATTTGAACCAATAGGTAGAGAGAGGGGGGTGGTTTTGTTTTATATAGGTGTTGGTTGTCATCCATTTTCCCCTCTCTGTTTCCGGATTCCTAGCTGTGCAGTTGGATCCCTAGCTGTCAGCGGTGCGGTGGATTCAGGCCTTGGAGTGAACGTCGTGGTATCGTATTATCTCTGTGTATTGTCCTTGTCCTTTGTGTTTTGTCTGTGTTTTTGTCTGTGTTTTCCATCCTTCCTTTATTTCCTTTCCTTCCCCTTTTCCTCTCCCTCCTCCCTCCTCTTTCTCCTTCCATTCTCCTCTCCCCCTCCTTCCCCCCCCCCCACCCTCCGTTTTCCGTTTTCCGTTTTCCGTTATTTTCCTCTTTTCCCTCTTACCTCTTTTTCTCCTCGTGTTTCCTTTCTGTCTGCAGGTGTCCTCAGCTCCTTTTCACATGTCTCGCCCCAGCCGCGTGCGCAGTGCCCCCTCCAGATATCGCGAGGCGGGGCCTGGCCCTGTCCCCCTCGCTTCTTCACCGTCTCCCCGTTCAGCGGGGGCCCCCTCCTCCGTTGCAGCCGTCTGTTCACTTAGGGGGTCCCGCAGCGCCTCTCCCCCCCCCCCTCCTCCTCCAGAGCCTCCGTCAGCAGGGGAAGGCGCCAGAAGGCTGGTCAGCCTGGCGGGCTTATCCCGCTCCCTCCGGCAGGGCCCTTGTCTGTAGCGGAGGTAGAGCCTTTAGCGCCACCTCCACAAAGTGGTCCCCCCATTAGCTCCGGCCCCCCCCTTTCCACCCCCCTTACATTGGTCTCTTGTGGTGTTTTCAGAGGTTGGGAGTCCTCTCCCTCCCAGTTTCCCCGGGCAGACCCCCTTCCCAGGCCTCCTGCCTGTTCTGGGCCTTCTTACAGAGGCTTGGGCCCCATCATCTGGGATCCCCCCATACCTGGGGTCCCCCCCCCTCCCCCCTCCCCCGTCCCTTCTGTCCATGTTGCATTTTCTTCCCCCCCCCCCTTCCCTTGGTCCCCGTTAGCGGGGTCACCGGGCTGGGTTCACATGGTTCCTGGCAGGTAGAGGTCCCGGTTCCTTCGGCTGGGGTAGGGCGACCGGCGGATCCTCTGGGTCCCGCCCCCCTTTTTTCTGGGTCTTCCATCCTTTCCCCGGGTTTGGGTTCCTTGGCCGGGGTGGGTTCCAGGGTCTGTCCCCCCCCCTCACAGCCTTTCCCCCCCCCCTCCCTCCTTCCCCCCCCCATTCAGACGCGGTTGCCCCCCCTCGGGTTCCGTGGGATTTGCCGTACCCCCCAGCGGGCGGTCCGTTTTTGTTCCCGTCAGGATCTGGGGAGGGTCCTCCTTACCCCATCCCCTCTGGGGTCTACAGGCATTATTACCCGGTGCCCCTAATACCCCTTCGGGGGGAAGTCCCTCGTCTTGGGCGTGACCCAGACGCTTCATCCAACAGTCCCCCCCCCCCCCCTCCGGGATTCTTAGGGTTAGATAACGAGTCCTTGGGAGTCAATAGTTCATTGTCGGCGGTAGACTCATCTATGGGGTTCCAAGCTAGACTGTCAGATTCTAACGTGCCTCTTGTTTCAGATTCACAAGCCATGGTTGGAGGGATGAAAGCTCAGACATTACAGGTGGTCGGTGCCGGGCCGGGAGCGGCAGAGGGGCCGCTGGCCGCAGCAGATAGCCTGTCGCAAGCCGCAAGGACAGCAGCTGATCCGGCGGGACTGGAAGTTCAGCAGGCGGACGCCGCGGAGGTCGGAGCAGTATCAGGTCCTTCCAGGCCGTCGGGATCCGGGCCGCAAGCAGAAGCTGTCGTCAGCGGTGAGTTGTCAGAAGTTGTTATTCCACATGTACTTACACATAGCCCCCCATTGTCCTCCACGGACGAGGATTCTCCCTCTTCATCGGGGGAGGGTCCTCGTAAGCTTATTAAGTTACTTAATACACACTTTGGCAGGTCTAGATCCCAGGGTAGGAGACGGGGTGGGGCAGTCAAGTCTGTAGCGCCCCAAGCCCCGATGGTGCTTTGTGAGAATACGGCCCTCTTGGCAGGATTACGGCCCAGTATTAAAGACAGGATTAGGAAGGGTTGGTTCGTTAACATGTTCGAGATAACGAAAGCAGCTAAAAAAGGTCTAGATGCAGCTTGTGAAAGAGGGGGTATCGGCGAAGAAGCGTATAAAACCTTCTCCAATTGGGTGACCGGTTATTGTGCATTTGCGGCCTGCTATATCGAAACGAGGCCGGAGGCTCATGAGGATGTGTGGAAATATCTGCACCTCATTAATGAGATGTTTGTTAATGACCGACCTGGAACCTGGCTTAAATATGATGAGTTATTTCGTGAGAGGGTGGACGGTCGCGTTAACATGCCACTGGGGGTAAAGGATGTCGAGATTTGGATGCAACTTAATCGGGCTAGTTTAGCGTTTGGTCCAGGGGCACAAGGGAATCGGTTTCCGCAAGGGGGAGACGTAGTGCTCCCCAGTTTGTTAAGAACAGATGTTTCGCCTTTAACAATACGTCCTGTGGGCGGGGGGAAACGTGTAGGTATCGACACAGTTGTACGTATTGCCGCGGACCGCATTCTGCCAAGGAGTGTCCGAGGAGTGCCCCCGGTCTCGGCAGAGGCCGCGGCAGTGACGGAAATATGGGTTAAGGGCCCCTCTCCTATTCGTATAGATTATTTAGAACGATGGCTTAGATTATATCCATATACAGAACAGGCTTCTTTTCTCCGGGAGGGTTTTCGTTACGGGTTCCGGTTGCCAATTAGGATAGCGGTCAAAGCTAGGGCGACGAGAAATTTAAAATCAGCTTATATTTTTCCGGAGGTCCTGGAGGAAAAGATTCGCGGGGAAATTAGCCTAGGACGCATGGTCGGCCCTTTTACCTCACCCCCCTTATCAGATTTAGTCATTTCTCCAGTGGGGATTGTTCCAAAAAAAGTTCCGGGTAAATTCCGTCTAATTCAACATCTGTCGCACCCAGTAGGCGAGTCGGTTAACGACGCTATTGATCAAGATATAAGCTCGGTAGTTTATCAATCATTTGAAGAGGCCTTATCGATGGTTAGATACTTTGGCGCGGGAGCTCTCATGGCGAAACTAGATATTGAATCCGCTTTTAGGTTACTTCCCCTTCACCCAGATTCCTTTAAATATATGGGGTTCCAAATTAAGGGAGGGTTTTACGTGGATAGATGTCTGCCCATGGGTTGTTCTCTGTCATGTGCCTATTTCGAAGCTTTTAGTTCCTTTTTGCATTGGGCAATTCAGGCAGGGACAGGACAAGAGGGCATCGCTCACTATCTTGATGATTTTTTATTTGTGGGCCCGGCCGAGTCCTCAACGTGTAAAGATCTATTGTTCTCAGCACAGGCCCTGTTCTCAGTCATGGGTGTGCCAGTAGCACAGGACAAAACCGAAGGTCCACTTACATGTCTGGCCTTTTTGGGAATTGAGATAGACACAACGGCGGGCTGCTGTAGGTTGCCAGCTGACAAAATCATGAAGCTGAAAGGATTGATAGATAATGCTTTGTCCTCCCCCTCTCTTAAATTGAAAGAAGTCCAGTCCCTGTTAGGGCTTTTTAACTTTGCTTGCAGGGTTATTCCAATGGGTAGGATTTTTTGTAGAAAACTACAGCTTTCTACGGCGGGTATGAACAGGCCGCATGCGTTGATCAAACTCAAAGAGGAGATTAGACAGGATTTGTTGATTTGGACATCTTTTCTAGGAAGATTTAATGGCATTAGAATCTGGCCTCCCCCCCCTATTTCCACCAGGGATTTAGAGTTGTTCACGGATGCTTCCGGGTCTAAAGGTTTTGGAGCATACTTTCAAGGCGAATGGTGCGCAGCTCCCTGGCCTCAGGAGTGGGTTGACAGCGATTTGATAAAAAACTTACTGGTATTGGAGTTATTCCCCATTATAGTGTCCCTGGAGTTGTGGGCTTCTCAGCTCAAAGGCCATAATGTTTCTTTTTGGTGCGATAATTTGGGAGTGGTCCAGGCAATTAATCGCCAGAGTGCATCCTCTAAACCAGCAGTGAATTTACTGCGGGTTTTGGTTCTTCGTTGCTTGGACTACGACATTAATTTTCGTGCTAAACATGTCCCGGGTATTGAAAATGGGATTGCTGACTCTCTTTCTCGCTTTGACTGGGTGCGGTTTAGATCGCTGGCCCCGAGAGCTAATCCTGTGGGTATAGATTGTCCATTTTATATTTGGCAGATGATCGGTCCGGATTAAGATTTTTGGCTGAAGCGGCCCTAGCTCCCTCTACGCTGAAGACTTACCGGTTGGCGTGGCAACGCTGGGAGAATTATTTGGTAATTTCTGGTAGGCGATTGTTGGCCAATGGTTCAGACATAGAGGAGTTCATGTTGCGGTGTTATCAGGAAGGTTTTAGCAAGGCGTCTATGTCTTCCACTTTAGCAGGAATATCTTTCATGTCTAGAGTTCAGGGGTTATCGGATCCTAAGAAATCCTTTCTGGTTAGGAAAGCCCTTAAAGGATGGGCTAGGTTACACCCTGTTCCAAGAGATCACAGACGGCCCATTGACGCTCGTTTATTGGCACGTTTGATAGATGCACTGCCTGGGGTTTTGATAGATGCTTTCGAAGTTTCTCTTTTTAGTACTGCTTTTTCCATGGCCTTTCATGGGGCTTTGAGAGTAGGGGAACTAGTTGCTCAGTCAAAAAATCAATTAGGGTCAGCTATTTTAGCAGCTAATGTCATTATAAATTTGGATTCCGTTCAAATTAGGATTGCCCGGTCTAAAACAGATCAATTGGGAGTCGGTCATTGGTTAACCCTTTCAAAGCAGGTCAATGATAGGATTTGTCCAGTTAGGTTATGTCATCAATTATCAGAATCACGCCCGCAGGCGGAAGTTTGGTTAGTTCATAAAGACAGTTCCCCACTGACCAAATTTCAGTTCCACTCCATTATGTCCAAGGCTCTACAGGACCTGGGCTTTCCCCCCTCTGAATTCGGAACACATTCCTTTCGTATTGGCGCAGCGACAGAGGCAGCAGCAGATGGGGCTTCTACTTTAGCTATACAGGCATTAGGCAGATGGAAATCTAGCTGTTACAAGAGGTACATTAGACCTGATGTTTAACAATTGTTTTCTTCCCTTGTACGCAGTCTTCTTTTTCTTCGCTTTTCTTTCTCAGGTGGTAGACCCAGGGGCTAGCTGCTCGCCGCTTTTTGCGGGTGCGTGAAGGGCTTTTTCCCACCGGGTTTTCACCTTCACCTGGGTCGCTGCCTTTCCTTTCCGTTCTATTTAATGTTGGAAGTAAAATCACCCTTATGGTTAGTTTAGGGTCGTTTTCTTCCTGATTTTTGGTTAGTGGTTTCATTAGTTTTCAGTTGTTTATGTATTTGTGACATTTACATTTTGGTTATTAAGTTGTTATTCTCGTAGGGGTTGATGCCAGAACAATATCGGTGTGGTTTTTCGGACATTCCTTTATCTTCTGGGCCGGGATACATCAGTTTGCGGGTTGTTGTCCGTGGGTCCCGGAGAATTCGGATATCATTTGGATAGGTCATCGTGGTATGAGATGGAGGCAGTTCTTGTCGGTTTTATCCTGTGAGATTGCTGTTCGCGGAGTCCCCGATATCCTTGTGGTTCACCTAGGCGGTAATGACATTGGTCAAATGAAATCACTTGAACTCATCATAAATATCCGTGATGACATTTTAACGGCCTCTGAGTATTGGCCGTCTATAAAGTTTTGTTGGTCCTACATTGTTCCCCGTAGGACATGGAGGTCTGATTTGCCTCCCACGGCTATTTCATCTGTGGTACGTAAAGTGAATCAGGTGGCCAGTAAGATTTTTCGTCAGGCTGGAGGTTTTTCTATTTCCCATCCTTTGTTGAAAGCCGAATATTTTCATTTATTTAGATTGGACGGGGTTCATCTTTCGGATTTGGGCATTATCTTTTTTATTGATAGGTTATTTTGGAAACTTAGGCCTATTTTCAGGGCTGTGGTTGGCGGGCTGCATTTATAGCATCTCTGCAGCGTGGGTGGGAGAGCAGTGCAGTTGGTAAGTTTGCATATGGTGCTTCGTTTATATGTCATAGGTCACTATCCCCCCTTTCGTATGGTGTTGTCATCACGTGTGTTGGGTCCAGTGAATGGGACTCTGGGCCAGTATGTTGATTATCTCTGGCGGTTTATATAGGGGGGTGTAGTCTTGCCGTTGGACATATATTTCGCACCGGCCAATAGATAAGGTAAATCCTGGGTTGGTGGTTCAATGGTCTGACCTTTCCACCGTTATTGGTTTTGTTTTTGCCTTCTGCCCTGCTCTCGTCCGCCTTCAGCCCCTTTAGTTTAATATATCCATTTAATAAATATTAATAAATATATTTTAATTCCAACGTTATTCTGGTGTCCGTGTCGTTATTGGTTTATAGGTATTATGGTAAACACTATGAGCTTCCGCACTGTGCATTTTATAATCTCCCTCGGGCTTAATCCATCCCTCAGTTCCAGGGCCGCCACCAGGGGGGTACAGTGGGTACCCTTGTACCGGGCCCGGGCTCACCAGGGGGCCCGGCGGCACACACTTACCGGGGGCCCGCTATCTTCAGCCTGGCTGTCACTGTGACAGCCAGGCTGAAGACAGCAGCGAAGACGCCGGGACTGAAGGACAGCGGACAGAGCCGTAACTGTACCTTCCGCCTTAAAGGAAGCTCAGCTTTTGGAACGCAAACTTGCGTTCCACTGCGGAAGTTAAGGCTGAAGTCGCTCTCTCCCTCCCTCTCCCCTAATATTAATATATATATATATATGTTTGTGTGTAAAAAGTGATTATATATATACATATATACATATAATCACTTTTTTTTTTACATAAAATATATATTATATAATATATATATATATATATATATATATATATATATATATATATATATGTATATATATACATATATATATTAGGGTCCCCCTTAACTTACCTTTCAATCGCCTAAGTCTGACCCCCTTCACAGAAGAGAGGAACAGGGAGGGAGCCGGATCGTGACCACAAAGGGTAAGTTGTTTTTTTTTTTTCTCGTTTTTTTTCTCTACAGGATTTTTTTTTCATTGCCTTGGGCCCAGCACCGGTGTTAGGATCCTTGGCGCCCTAGGTACAGTGTGAAAATCGCCGCCCCCCCCCCCTTTAAAAATTGCCGCTGCGCTTCCTTCCCCTCAGCTCTCCTCCCCATGTCTTTCTTTAACTTACCTGCATGAAGCTGCTCCTCTCTGCTCTGTCTTCTCCCCTCCACTCACAGACACTGTCGGGCCGTGATGATGACATCATCACGGCCTGTCACTGTCAGTGAGCCTAACCTTGCCTAATGGGAGCGCCGGGCCTGCTTGGGCCCCATTTTCCCGAGCCCCCAGGCACCTGCCCATCGTGCCCAGTCAAAAAGATGGTCCTGATTCATCCGGGGGGGGGGGAGGAGGGGGGTCAATGGGGGGCCCTGCTTGCTTCATTGTAGTGGGCTCCACGATTTTTGATGGCGGCCCTGCTCAGTTCTAATAATAAATGCTTTCTGTACTTAAGTATGGCAGTTTTGGTGGCATAGTGAATATATTTTTCTTTATGTTTCACTTTTCCATAACTCTTAATGCAACCATGGAAAAGTTCCCCCCAAAATTAATTGCTATATCTCTCATATACACTGATACCAGATATGTGTATGTCATGTAATATAATACATGGAGTATGGGGCTTATCATGTTTTGTTATAACTAATGAGCCTGTCTCAGATCTCCACTATTGTCAGCACTGAGAGATCCAGTGTAACCAGGATCCATCCCCAGTGACCTCCAGGTTACACAGATCTATCAGCACTGAGGGGCAGGGAGATGGAGACAGATCATCCTCCTATCATCCGGGGATTCCCCACAGGTAGGAACTTCCACGATGATGTTAGTGCTCTGACAACCCATGGAGGTGTCAGGTTTACCTGTGATGAACATGAACACGGAGGTTTCCCCAATACATGTGCTGAGGATTCCCAGTATGAGACTGACTCTGCTCCAGGAAGGCGATGACCTATGATTCCTACTTCTTACAGCATAAAGTCCATTATCAATCAGTACTGTGCTATTAAGTCACATATGGAATGTATAAACACACCAACTCTGATTGTATGATTTACACGTGTGACAAATCATGTACGTCTTGTAAATCGCAGGCTGAACCTTGACCATATGATCAACGTGTCATAAAACAGGACTTTGACCTCCTATAATTCTTCAATCTCACGGAGGGAGCGATGAAAAAATAGATTTGTTACATAAATGATCTCAGTCTGGATGTGTTTAAACTAATTCGGGCTACTGCTGGGGAGAGGATGTAGATATTGTGTGTATATATATATATATGTATATATATATATATATATATATATATATATATGTATATATATATTATGTATATATCATATCACCCATCGTGTTGTTATATATAAAAGGTTTATGATCTTTAAAAAAAATTGAAAGTTAAGAACGTATTTCTTATACCAGCTTGTAGTCTCCGCTACCCAGACGTGAACAGATAACCTACATCATGCAACAACAGACTACATACATTGTGGAAATAAAGGGATCTCTTATTGCCTCTTGGAGAATAAAAAACATTTTTTATTCACTGGAGAAAAGAAATACAATATTTCCTAATGCACTAAATGAAATCTATTAAAGCAAGAGATGGATTATGTCCCAGTGAGTACTACCTGCTCAGTGAGTACTATCTGCTCAGTGAGTACTACCTGCTCAGTGAGTACTACCTGCTCACGTGAGTACTATCTGCTCAGTGAGTACTACCTGCTCACGTGAGTACTATCTGCTCAGTGAGTACTACCTGCTCAGTGAGTACTACCTGCTCACGTGAGTACTATCTGCTCAGTGAGTACTACCTGCTCAGTGAGTACTATCTGCTCAGTGAGTACTATCTGCTCAGTGAGTACTACCTGCTCAGTGAGTACTATCTGCTCAGTGAGTACTACCTGCTCAGTGAGTACTATCTGCTCAGTGAGTACTATCTGCTCAGTGAGTACTACCTGCTCACGTGAGTACTATCTGCTCAGTGAGTACTATCTGCTCAGTGAGTACTACCTGCTCACGTGAGTACTACCTGCTCAGTGAGTACTATCTGCTCAGTGAGTACTACCTGCTCAGTGAGTACTATCTGCTCAGTGAGTACTATCTGCTCAGTGAGTACTACCTGCTCACGTGAGTACTATCTGCTCAGTGAGTACTACCTGCTCACGTGAGTACTACCTGCTCAGTGAGTACTATCTGCTCAGTGAGTACTATCTGTCCAGGTGTCTCAGCCGGTGACCTCTGACCCAATAAAAGGGTTTATCGTTCTTACCTATTTGTTAAACATGGTTACGATTTTGCTGGATGACTGAATGTGCAGAACGTGTTCCGCTCACCTGGATACTGTCCGTCTTTAACCTACATTTATCACAACCTTAACTATGGAATCTACACAGATATCAGGGTTTCCAAACCAAACTTCAAGCAAAATGTGATGTGTGAACAGCCAGCAATAAATATTTATTTACTAGGAGAGGTGCCCACAGCCCAGGGGTGACAAGTGGCTATGGCAGAGCGGCAGGTAAACACCGCTGTGGATCCTAGTAACCCCGCCTGAGCCCAGAGGGTGATTCATCGGCATCTGAAGTATGTCAGAAGTGACGGTGTGAGCTCCAAACTACGACATCCCTCTCTAAAATGACAGTATGGCCACATGCTCTCAGGAGATGACGGAGTTAATCATGTCACTCAATTACTCTGACAAGCTGCCTGTTGGTGCCACCACTGAGGAGACAGCGGTGAAAAGTGCTTATTGCTCACATATAAACATTCAGATCTGCAGCAATTACATGGTTAATGTAGATCAACAACAGTTACTCCCCAGGCTCATTATGTTCCTTTACACTATTAAGGACAAGCGTTCTCAGATTTACCTTAGGCACAGTACTTAAAACTCACCACAACTTACAGACAACTAAAATAACAAGATTCCTGTGCTGCTGGGGACCCTGCTCCTTCCACTATATAACGCTCAGTTTGTGGCTTCCTGCTGCCTCCATTCCCCTCCTCACATCATGTCACTGCCCCTGTCACATGCAGCCCTGTCCTCACTAACACATCACTAATCTCCTGATATACTCTGTGCTGCTGGGGGACCCTGCTCCTTCCACTATATAACTCTCAGTCTGTGGCTTCCGGCTGCCTCCATTCCCCTCCTCACATCATGTCACTGCCCCCCCGTCACATGCAGCTCTGTCCTCACTAACACATCACTCATCTCCTGATATACTCTGTGCTGCTGGAGACCCTGTTCCTTCCACTATATAACTCTCAGTCTGTGACTTCCTGCTGCCTCCATTCCCCTCCTCACGTCCTGTCACTGCCCTGTCACATGCAGCCCTGTCCTCACTAACACATCACTCATCTCCTGATATACTCTGTGCTGCTGGAGGACCCTGCTTCTTCCACTATATAACTCTCAGTCTGTGGCTTCCTACTGCCTCCATTCCCCTCCTCACATCATGTCACTGCCCCTGTCACATGTAGACCTGTCCTCACTAACACATCACTCATCTCCTGATATACTCTGTGCTGCTGGGGACCCTGCTCCTTCCACTATATAACTCTCAGTCTGTGGTTTCCTGCTGCCTCCATTCCCCTCCTCACATCATGTCACTGCCCCGGTCACATGTAGTCCTGTCCTCACTAACACATCACTCATCTCCTGATATACTCTGTGCTGCTGGGGACCCTGCTCCTTCCACTATATAACTCTCAGTCTGCGGCTTCCTGCTGCCTCCATTCCCCTCCTCACATCATGTCACTGCCCCGGTCACATGTAGTCCTGTCCTCACTAACACATCACTCATCTCCTGATATACTCTGTGCTGCTGGGGACCCTGCTCCTTCCACTATATAACTCAGTCTGTGGCTTCCTGCTGCCTCCATTCCCCTCCTCACATCATGTCACTGCCCCGGTCACATGCAGCCCTGTCCTCACTAACACATCACTCATCTCCTGATATACTCTGTGCTGCTGGGGACCCTGCTCCTTCCACTATATAACTCTCAGTCTGTGGCTTCCTGCTGCCTCCATTCCCCTCCTCACATCATGTCACTGCCCCTGTCACATGCAGCCCTTTCCTCACTAACACATCACTCATCTCCTGATATACTCTATACTGCTGGGGACCCTGCTCCTTCCACTATATATCACTCAGTCTGTGGCTTCCTGCTGCCTCCATTCCCCTCCTCACATCATGTTACTGCCCCTGTCACATGCAGCCCTGTCCTCACTAACACATCACTCATCTCCTGATATACTCTGTACTGCTGGGGACCCTGCTCCTTCCACTATATAACTCTCAGTCTGTGACTTCCTGCTGCCTCCATTCCCCTCCTCACATCATGTCACTGCCCTTGTCACATGCAGCCCTGTCCTCACTAACACATCACTCATCTCCTGATATACTCTGTGCTGCTGGGGGCCCTGCTCCTTCCACTATATATCGCTCAGTCTGTGGCTTCCTGCTGCCTCCATTCCCCTCCTCACATCATGTCACTGCCCCTGTCACATGCAGCCCTGTCCTCACTAACACATCACTAATCTCCTGATATACTCTGTACTGCTGGGGACCCTGCTCTTTCCACTATATAACTCTCAGTCTGTGACTTCCTGCTGCCTCCATTCCCCTCCTCACATCATGTCACTGCTCCTGTCACATGCAGCACTGTCCTCACTAACACATCACTAATCTCCTGATATACTCTGTGCTGCTGGGGGACCCTGCTCCTTCCACTATATAACTCTCAGTCTGTGGCTTCCTGCTGCCTCCATTCCCCTCCTCACATCATGTCACTGCCCCTGTCACATGCAGCCCTGTCCTCACTAACACATCACTCATCTCCTGATATACTCTGTGCTGCTGGGGACCCTGCTCCTTCCACTATATAACTCTTAGTCTGTGGCTTCCTGCTGCCTCCATTCCCCTCCTCACATCATGTCACTGCCCCTGTCACATGCAGCCCTGTCCTCACTAACACATCACTAATCTCCTGATATACTCTGTGCTGCTGGGGGACCCTGCTCCTTCCACTATATAACTCTCAGTCTGCGACTTCCTGCTGCCTCCATTCCCCTCCACACATCATGTCACTGCTCCTGTCACATGCAGCCCTGTCCTCACTAACACATCACTCATCTCCTGATATACTCTGTGTTGCTGGGGACCCTGCACCTTCCACTATATAACTCTCAGTCTGTGACTTCCTGCTGCCTCCATTCCCCTCCTCACATCATGTCACTGCCCCTGTCACATGCAGCCCTGTCCTCACTAACACATCACTCATCTCCTGATATACTCTGTGCTGCTGGGGACCCTGCTCCTTCCACTATATAACTCTCAGTCTGTGGCTTCCTGCTGCTTCCATTCCCCTCCTCACATCGCGTCACTGCCCCTGTCACATGTAGCCCTGTCCTCACTAATACATCACTCATCTCCTGATATACTCTGTGCTGCTGGGGACCCTGCTTCTTCCACTATATAACTCTCAGTCTGTGGCTTCCTGCTGCCTCCATTGCCCTCCTCACATCAGGTCACTGCCCCTGTCACATGTAGTCCTGTCCTCACTAACACATCACTCATCTCCTGATATACTCTGTGCTGTTGTGAGAGCCTGCTCCTTCCACTATATAACTCTCAGTCTGTGGCTTCCTGCTGCCTCCATTCCCCTCCTCACATCCTGTCACTGCTCTTGTCACATGCAGCCCTGTCCTCACTAACACATCACTCATCTCCTGATATACTCTGTGCTGCTGGGGACCCTGCTCCTTCCACTATATAACTCTCAGTCTGTGACTTCCTGCTGCCTCCATTCCCCTCCTCACATCATGTCACTGTCCCTGTCACATGCAGCCCTGTCCTCACTGACACATCACTCATCTCCTGATATACTCTGTACTGCTGGGGACCCTGCTCCTTCCACTATATAACTCTCAGTCTGTGACTTCCTGCTGCCTCCATTCCCCTTCTCACATCATGTCACTACCCCTGTCACATGCAGCCCTGTCCTCACTAACACATCACTAATCTCCTGATATACTCTGTGCTGCTGGGGACCCTGCTCCTTCCACTATATAACTCTCAGTCTGTGGCTTCCTGCTGCCTCCATTCCCCTCCTCACATCATGTCACTGTCCCTGTCACATGCAGCCCTGTCCTCACTGACACATCACTCATCTCCTGATATACTCTGTACTGCTGGGGACCCTGCTCCTTCCACTATATAACTCTCAGTCTGTGACTTCCTGCTGCCTCCATTCCCCTTCTCACATCATGTCACTACCCCTGTCACATGCAGCCCTGTCCTCACTAACACATCACTAATCTCCTGATATACTCTGTGCTGCTGGGGACCCTGCTCCTTCCACTATATAACTCTCAGTCTGTGGCTTCCTGCTGCCTCCATTCCCCTCCTCACATCATGTCACTGCCCCTGTCACATGCAGCCCTGTCCTCACTAACACATCACTCATCTCCTGATATACTCTGTGCTGCTGGGGACCCTGCTCCTTCTACTATATAACTCTCAGTCTGTGGCTTCCTGCTGCTTCCATTCTTCTCCTCACATCATGTCACTGTCCCTGTCACATGCAGCCCTGTCCTCACTGACACATCACTCATCTCCTGATATACTCTGTACTGCTGGGGACCCTGCTCCTTCCACTATATAACTCTCAGTCTGTGACTTCCTGCTGCCTCCATTCCCCTCCTCGCATCATGTCACTGCCCCTGTCACATGCAGCCCTGTCCTCACTAACACATCACTAATCTCCTGATATACTCTGTGCTGCTGGGGGACCCTGCTCCTTCCACTATATAACTCTCAGTCTGTGACTTCCTGCTGCCTCCATTCCCCTTCTCACATCATGTCACTGCCCCTGTCACATGCAGCCCTGTCCTCACTAACACATCCCTCATCTCCTGATATACTCTGTGCTGCTGGGGACCCTGCTCCTTCCATTATATAACTCTCAGTCTGTGGCTTCCTGCTGCCTCCATTCACCTCCTTACATCATGTCACTGCCCCTGTCACATGCAGCCCTGTCCTCACTAACACATCACTCATCTCCTGATATACTCTGTGCTGCTGGGGACCCTGCTCCTTCCACTATATAACTCTGTCTGTGGCTTCCTGCTGCCTCCATTCCCCTCCTCACATCATGTCACTGCCCCTGTCACATGCAGCCCTGTCCTCACTAACACATCACTCATCTCCTGATATACTCTGTGCTGCTGGGAGACCCTGCTTCTTCCACTATATAACTCTCAGTCTGTGGCTTCCTGCTGCCTCCATTCCCCTCCTCACATCCTGTCACTGCCCCCGTCACATGCAGCCCTGTCCTCACTAACACATCACTCATCTCCTGATATACTCTGTTCTGCTGGAGGACCCTGCTTCTTCCACTATATAACTCTCAGTCTGTGACTTCCTGCTGCCTCCATTCCTCTCCTCACATCATGTCACTGCCCCTGTCACATGCAGCCCTGTCCTCACTAACACATCACTCATCTCCTGATATACTCTGTGCTGCTGGTGACCCTGCTCCTTCCACTATATAACTCTCAGTCTGTGGCTTCCTGTTGCTTCCATTCCCCTCCTCACATCATGTCACTGCCCCTGTCACATGCAGCCCTGTCCTCACTAACACATCACTCATCTCCTGATATACTCTGTGCTGCTGGTGACCCTGCTCCTTCCACTATATAACTCTCAGTCTGTGGCTTCCTGTTGCTTCCATTCCCCTCCTCACATCATGTCACTGCCCCTGTCACATGCAGCCCTTTCCTCACTAACACATCACTCATCTCCTGATATACTCTGTGCTGCTGGGGGACCCTGCTCCTTCCACTATATAACTCTCAGTCTGTGACTTCCTGCTACCTCCATTCCCCTCCTCACATCATGTCACTGCCCCTGTCACATGCAGCCCTTTCCTCACTAACACATCACTCATCTCCTGATATACTCTGTGCTGCTGGGGGACCCTGCTCCTTCCACTATATAACTCTCAGTCTGTGGCTTCCTGCTGCCTCCATTCCCCTCCTCACATCATGTCACTGCCCCTGTCACATGCAGCCCTGTCCTCACTAACACATCACTCATCTCCTGATATACTCTGTGCTGCTGGTGACCCTGCTCCTTCCACTATATAACTCTCAGTCTGTGGCTTCCTGTTGCTTCCATTCCCCTCCTCACATCATGTCACTGCCCCGGTCACATGCAGCCCTGTCCTCACTAACACATCACTCATCTCCTGATATACTCTGTGCTGCTGGGGGACCCTGCTCCTTCCACTATATAACTCTCAGTCTGTGACTTCCTGCTACCTCCATTCCCCTCCTCACATCATGTCACTGCCCCTGTCACATGCAGCCCTTTCCTCACTAACACATCACTCATCTCCTGATATACTCTGTGCTGCTGGGGGACCCTGCTCCTTCCACTATATAACTCTCAGTCTGTGGCTTCCTGCTGCCTCCATTCCCCTCCTCACATCATGTCACTGCCCCTGTCACATGCAGCCCTGTCCTCACTAACACATCACTCATCTCCTGATATAATCTGTGCTGCTGGGGACCCTGCTCCTTCCACTATATAACGCTCAGGCTGTGGCTTCCTCCTCACATCATGTGACTGTGCAGTGTGTGAGGACCTGAATGTATCTTGTATCTCACTGTGATAGTAACATCTCGCGCCGGACTCACACATAAGCCACGCCCAGTATTTACCCGCCGCCTAGTAACCATTCATGCTGGGACCCAATCACACGCGGAGGGATCCCTCAGTCACAGCGGCGCGTGTGATCCCAGACATTATGATAATGAGAAGTAGTCCCCGGGGATCCGCTGGTGCTGGAGCGGAGAGAGAGGGCGGGGGAGCCGGGAGAGGAGTCCGGACCTCTCTCTGGGCCCTCAGGGTCTGTGTTTCGGCGGCTGGGCACTGCGGGTGAGGTGTAGAGAAGAACGGGCCGGTGCGGAGGGATATGCAGCGGTGGTGTGACTGGAACACTATATAAGGCGAGAGCGGGGGCAGAGAGCGGTCTGTCAGCGGAGAGTCGCTGCAGTAAGAGGATCACAGGCTCAGGTGAGTGCACAGCTGGGGAACTACAAGTTCTAGCAAGGGGAGAGGTCACTGAGGCTGCTGTATAGTATATATAGTAACATGTAACTGTCACTGGTAACAACGTATCTCAGTAGTTCAGACAGGACATGTCCTCAGGATAGCACAGTGATCAGCTGAGTGATATATGGGCAGCT
This sequence comes from Mixophyes australis, assembly GCA_036250195.1. NCBI lineage: Eukaryota > Metazoa > Chordata > Amphibia > Anura > Limnodynastidae > Mixophyes > Mixophyes australis. The sequence continues at coordinate 418,745,117 of JAVHZZ010000002.1, read as the reverse complement.
GTTCTGTATATATCTGGTGGCAGGCCATGTCCTCAGGATAGCACAGTGATCAGTGGCTGAGGGTTATATGGACAGCTGTTCTGTATATATCTGGTGGCAGACCATGTCCTCAGGATAGCACAGAGATCAGTGGCTGAGGGTTATATGGGCAGCTGTTCTGTATATATCTGGTGGCAGGCCATGTACTCAGGATAGCACAGTGATCAGATGATACAGATCTAGTAGATGTGGTGGCTCCTGCTTGCTGCTGGTGTATTCTACTTACCTGGTAGGGAAGTGTCTGGATGCCTAGTTGAGCTAAGTCTCACCTCCTGCCCTGCTGGCTACATCTCTCCAGCTTTCTATCTCTCTGCAGCTGCTATAACTTGTATCTGTATAATCCCTGGCAGACAAGGGTTAATGCAGCTTCCATGTGGTGGGGTGGTCTGTCCTGGGGGGGCTGCGGTGTCTCCTGTACCAGGTGTCAGTAACGTTGACTTGTGGACAATGTACATTTACAGGAACTTGTTGTATGGACATGTGCCCACGCAGTGACCTCTGCTCTGGGTGAGGGGCCCCAGGTGGGGTGTAATCTCCCTGTACCTGTATGGTGTGACAGGGGCCCTGTGTGGGTGACCCCCTCAGTTAATGATCATATCATGTACAAGGCAGTCAGGGGAGAGCCCTGGTGAGCTGCCAGCGGGCACTGATAGTCCTGGCACAGTGTTAATGTGACCTGGTTATATGAAGGGACCCTCAGCTTGTGATTAGTGACTGTTTCACAATCGCCCTATAATGTGTATAACACCATATAGCCCCCCAGGTATCAGGTGCTGTCCTGTGGCTGGGGGTCCCTGATGTATGCCCATATTAGCAGTGGTGCCGCTGGCTCTAGGACCTATATATAGCTGGGTCTCCTCATACTGGTAATGCTGATACAGAACGGTGAAAATAGTCTGTGACAATGACCCTCAGTCCTGGCTCCATGTGTAGTATAGGCGGCACCTATTGTCCTTTATGATGCAGAATAACTTCTGTTTGTCTATTAGCTGTGACAGTAACTTATAAACTGCAGCTGCCAATCTTACCAGCCCACGGCTGGAGTTTATAAGTATATTAATGATTGGTGCATGTGGGGGAAGCCTGTACCCTTGTTCCTGGCAGGGAGTACCTGTGTTACCTCAGGGCTTGTCCTACACATGGAGCTTGTACCTTCCATTGGTGGGGTCTAACGTGACCATGAGCAACCCATGGAACTACAGGTCCCAGCATGACACGGAGAAACAGTTCTGTGGGTCACAGTGAGAACTAAAGTGATACATGGTTGTGGTTTATGCAGAGAGCCAGGTCCAGTGATGGGTTATTACAGATAATGGTATAATAATTGGGGTATTAAAGTAACATTTTTTTAGTCTCACCACACTCTAAAATGCTCTTGGAAATTATAATGATAGAACTGACATCTCTTTAGTGCCAGTATCATAAGGGCAGAGCCAGTGCTCAGCAGTCTTGGAGGTAACCTTAACATGTGCGGGAACATGTTTAACATGTGCATTTGCTAGAACAGGTAAATGGTGACATGTTGTGGTAACTGCATATATGAAAATGTAAAATACACTGAAGACTGTTTGGCACTTGCTCCCCAGGCTTAGGGAAAAAAGGTGCATATAGCTTTAAATGCAGCATTAACCCCTTCCTCACATTCAGACACCCACACTGGGATCGAGTACTCTTGAATGTGTCAAACGATTTGAACATTATTTTGAGGGTCGCTCTTGTAGCTGCCACAGTGCCAGCTTCTGAAGACTCTACTAATGTGGGGGGGGGGTCTATATGCAACCATACACCCCCCTCCCCCAAGAAGAGGGGATGGGCGCTCTAGGAAAATTTCCATAGACTGTAGTTGACGAGCGTTGCTCAGTTAATCAGATTATTTTGGTGGTTCTGCAGCACAATTACATAACCGCTTGCTGTGAACTTGGCTCTTGTACCTGGGACATAAGATATCGTGGTGGATAAAACCGTTCTGCAGCTTCTGGGATTCTGTCTCTGGTGGGAACTGTGTGCAGGTTTGTATCTGAGACTTGCTGTGTCTTAGGATCCACTTTAATGTATCTAGTGATTGTCTAATGCAAACTGTAGAAGAGAAACCTTTTTGGGTTATAGTGCTTCTGCCAGTTACACAGTGGGGGCAGAATACACTAGAAATGTCTGAGGTTCATTTGTGTCTCTGAAAGTTCCATAGAATAAACTGTAACATCCAGTCTGATCCCTGTATGGCTGCGGTCTGATCCCTGTATGGCTGCGGTCTGATCCCTGTATGGCTGCGGTCTGCTTGCTGGGAGCAATCGGTCAGATAGACTGCCCAGGGATGACATGTCCCAACGTCTGTGCACCTATCCACCTATTTATAGCTGAGGCAGAACATTCATAGAGGTTAGGGACACTGACCCTGGAGAGTTACTCGCTGGCTGCTCTGAGGCACGAATTGTTCTGCAACTAGATATTGGTTCTTTGCTGCACCCTGCTCTGTAAAACTTGTGTATTTGTAGATGTAATGTGACGCCTGTAGTTTAGTGTTTTCTACTGCAATAGTCTTTCTGGAAAGTCTTGTAAGGTTTGTATTTTGTTATATGCTGATCAGTTCTGGTCTATATGCACTGGATGTCTATTGATCCAAACAATCAATCATCTCTTGGTTTATGAGCTGACTAAGCTTTTGTACTCTGATACTTTGACCAGCTGTAGGACTACATGGTAACGGGGGCTGTCTGTATTGCCCTCGCACCCAGATTGGGTTATACCCAGTGCCATTAGTTATCGCTGTCTGAGGAGCGATGCTCCAACCACGGTGCACAGCTGCCGTCTGAGGCTTCTTTCTAGACAGTTGCCCAATCACTATACAGGGATTCTAGTTAATGTTGGTGATGATCTGCATATCCTGTAATGACTTATTGGAACTTGTCCCTGTGTCTCTAGGGGAAGGGAAGTTGTCGCCTATAAGATTCTGTAATTGTTCTGCTGCTACCTGGGATTGACCTCTGGTAATAGAACTGCTGCACAGATTAGACATGTATAGACTTGTCAGTCATGGCTGTAACTGAGCGGATCATGCATTGCTCTGGGATGGTTCTACCCTCTTGCTGGCAGCTGTTTTTAGACTATAGAACTGTGCCCATCTCGGTATCTACCTGCTGTCCAGTGCCCCTCCCTGTGGATGTGGTACAGTACTACTGCCTGTATCTCTGAATGTCAGAGCTGCTTGGTATCCCATTTCTGCCTCTGCTGATCTAACCTGGTAACGTGATCTCTGTTCATGATGTGTGACTGACTTACAGTAGATTCTGGTTCATGGTCCAAGGTTCTGACTGCAATCACCTGTTACTGGCCCATAAGATCTTGTACAGTCTGATATCAAACTAAGCCTTGAGATCGCTGAAACTCATCAGGGCATTGGGTGTTTAAATACTGCCCCAACTGAACCGCTAGGGCCACACAATACGGTTCCTCTTATAAATCTGGGTTTCTTTAGCCTCTACTGTGAAAGGTCCAAGGTTTGGGGAGTTGCCTAAACTTACCTTGGTGCTTTACCTCTGGAATACCCTCTAAAACTGGGCACAGCCTGGTGTACATTCCAGTCTAATATAATGTAATATCTACACAGCAGTGTCAGAATACACCTCCAGTATTCTGACACTGCTGTGTAGATATCACATTATGTCAGAATACACCTCCAGTACTCCACGCTGTGACTTCTGGTGATCCTTTAATGCTGAGTAAGCTTCCATATGGTATTGAAGTCTTGTTATGTTGGCCCATGTAGACTATGACTATTACACAGGAGGTCATGTATGGATGAAGAACCCTTCACCATGGTACAGATCGGGAGTAGAGCTGAACATACGGGGTCCCTAGTATACTAATGCACCACTGTCCTCTGACTCTTTTCTGTAGACCTCTCCCCTGATGACAATGCTGTTTCTGTTTAGTGTCACTCTAAAAATACCTGTAAACTCAGAGGGAAACCTTGATGTAGGCTAGAAAATGTCCTTCTCGCTTTCCTTGGCACTGACTGTCTTCTGTTTTCTCTGCAGTATTTCTGGACGAAATCTATTGACGCTATGGCAGACCAAGCAAATGTCACCAAGAGCTCCTCAAAATCCCAAAGTGTCCTTACCTGGGAGCAGGTCAGCCGCTTGAACCACTTCCTCACGGAAGTGGTTCCTATCCATGGACGCGGGAACTTTCCCACCTTGAAGATCACCCTGAAGGATATTGTGCAGATGGTCCGCAGCCGGCTGGAAGATGCTGGGATCAAAGTGAGAGATGTTAGACTGAATGGCTCAGCTGCCAGTCATGTCTTGGTCAAGGACAACGGTCTAGGATACAAGGATCTGGACTTAATATTTGGTGTGGCCATCTCTTCAGAAGCAGAGTTCCAGCTGGTCAAAGATGTAGTGATTGGTTTGCTCCTGAATTTCTTACCCGAGGGAGTGAACAAGGAGAAAATTAGTCCAGTGACTCTGAAAGAGGCCTATGTCCAGAAGCTGGTGAAGGTTTACACAGATACAGATCGTTGGAGCTTGATATCTCTCTCCAATAAAGATGGGAGGAACATTGAGCTGAAGTTTGTCAACTCCATCCGACGCCAGTTTGAGTTCAGTGTGGATTCTTTCCAAATAGTGTTGGATTCACTCCTCTTCTACCACGACTGCTCTGAGAATCCCATGTCAGAACACTTCCATCCCACAGTCATCGGGGAGAGCATGTATGGGGACTTTGAGGCTGCTCTGGGCCATCTTCAGAACAAACAGATTGCCACAAAGAACCCAGAGGAGATTCGGGGTGGTGGTCTCATGAAGTACAGCAACTTGCTGGTGCGTGACTTTAAGCCAACCGACAAGGAGCAGATTAAGTCGCTGGAGCGTTACATGTGCTCCCGCTTCTTCATTGACTT
>JAVHZZ010000002.1:418605835-418739981 GCA_036250195.1 Mixophyes australis | reverse complement strand
TCCATCCTCTCTGTCTCCCACTCTCAGCCTGTGAGTCTCGCCTCCATCCCCTCTGTCCTCCCTCCCCCAGCCTGTGAGTCTCTCCCTCCATCCCCTCTATCTCCCACCAGCCTGTGAGTCTCTCCCTCCATCCACTCTCTTTCCCACCAGCCTGTGAGTCTCTCCTCCATCCCCTCTGTCTCCCCCCCAGCCTGTGAGTCTCTCCCTCCATCCCCTCTGTCTCCCCCCCAGCCTGTGAGTCTCTCCTCCATCCCCTGTCTCCCCCCCCAGCCTGTGAGTCTCTCCCTCCATCCCCTCTGTCTCCCCCCAGCCTGTGAGTCTCTCCCTCCATCCCCTTTCTCTCCCCCCAGCCTGTGAATCTCTCTCTCCATCCCCTCTGTCTCCCCCCCCAGCCTGTGAGTCTCTCCCTCCATCCCCTCTGTCTCCCCCCCCAGCCTGTGAGTCTCTGCCTCTATCCCCCTCTGTCTCCCCCAGCCTGTGAGTCTCTCCCTCCATCCCCTCTGTCCTCCCCCCCAGCCTGTGAATCTCTCTCTCCATCCCCTCTGTCTCCTCCCCCAGCCTGTGAGTCTCTCCCTCCATCCCCTCTGTCTCCCCCCAGCCTGTGAGTCCTCTGCCTCCATCCCCTCTGTCTCCCCCCCCAGCCTGTGAGTCTCTCTCTCCATCCCCTCTGTCTCCCACTCTCAGCCTGTGAGTCTCTCCCTCCATTACCTCTGTCTCCCCCTCTCAGCCTGTGAGTCTCTCCCTCCATCCTCTCTGTCTCCCACTCTCAGCCTGTGAGTCTCTCCCTCCATCCCCTCTGTCTCCCATTCTCAGCCTGTGAGTCTCTCCATCCATCCCCTCTGTCTCCCCCCCAGCCTGTGAGTCTCTCCCTCCATCCCCTTTGTCTCTGAGAATCCTGCGCAGAGCAGGTAAGTATAACATAGAGTGTAGGGTCGGGCACAAGGCTCATGGGCACTTCGGGCACTAAGCCCTTGGCAACAGATAGTGGGCACAAGGCCCTGGCACAGTTAATTATAGGTAGGGAATTATCTGGGCACAAGGCCCATAGACAGCTGAGCTTAACGCCCATAGAGAGTCAAACCCTAGTTTGCTGGGCTTAATGCACATAGAGAGTCTGGGCACAAGGCACTAGTTAGCTGGACTTAAAGCCCATAGTTAGAGAGGGGCATAAGGCCCAATCAAGAGGGCAGAAGGCCCTATAGTTAGAAATGGGCACAAGGCCCCAGTAGGCAGAGACAGGGGCATAAGGCTCTTCTAGGTAGAGAGTTGTTTCTGACTTTAGAGTGAATCTCAGGCTATAGACCTGAAGTAACAGTTAAAGAGAAGGCTCCTGTTACCGTTCTGCATATCTGGCTACTTAGGCAGTAGAGGTGCCTTCCATTCTCAGCCTACCATATACAATAGCAACGTGTTATTAAGCCTGTGTGGTGAAATACAGCATTGTGGATTGTGTTTGGTTGTGCTGTGTAAGTCTCTTTCCAGGTGCAAGACGTCAGGCCCTCATTAAAGGAAGGCGCTTGTTTCCTTACTGTACTCCTGTGATTCTCGGTGTCTGTGGGGACAAGGGGTTAGTTAGAGCACACACAGTTAGGGTAGGACACACAGTAGTCTTCCCGTACCGTAGGTCCCTGGGGTTACACGGAAATCCTGAGGCAATGATTGGGCACCTCACTGGCAATGCAGCACAGACCTTTTTAGTTCCAGAGGTGCGTCCCGTGGTTCCAATTGTCACACAGTCGAGGCAACGGAGACAGGAGAGACCGAGTCGGTGCAGGATAAATTCTAAAAATTGCAGGTTATGCAGTTTTGGTGGAAAACAGGAGAAAAGCACAAACTGCCAAATGTTTATTTATTTTTGTGAGAACTCTGGATATGGAGGTTCAAACCCTCCTTACACCCGCAGAGACCCCTCACGGGCCCTCAGACTGAGGACTTTATTCTCACTCCACAGGAATAACAGGAAGCAGCTTTCTTTGGAAGGTTTAATCATTTCTCTGTAATTTTATTTCATGGTCAGACAGGTGGAAGTACAGATTACCACCAGCAAAGATATTGCACTAATATTCCTACCTGGGTGTTCAGAGCCCCCTCAGCTTACTTATAACTCCTAGATAAAATGAATACATTAATAAATTAATAATAAAATTAACCCTATTTACACCATTTTTTAAAAAGATTAATGTGTGAGGATAGGTATGGACTGCACTATCCGAAATCATCTATAAAGGTCCCAGATCTACAAAATAAAAAAGAATATAATCACTAATGTCATATACACAGACAATGTCTTCTCCTACGGTCACTGTGAGGAGCACTGCTACACAAGGTAAGGATGGGAACGTCATACAGAGACAAGATCACCAAAGGGCTCACTGAGAGTGGGATGTGCATCAATTTGTAGCGTAACATATGTATTTCCATACCGTGTACTAAACGTGTGTGCACATGTCTGTATTAAGTTTTTGCATATGGCTGACTTCCGTCAGCATACGCCTGGAAGGTAAGCAAGCCTAGGCTACGTATACCACGGGTGCTTGGACGCATCCGCTGTACACCTTTTAGAAGCCATATCTCTAGCAGCTGTCTCTGATTGGCTGATTGCATATTGACCCCTTTGCTGACAGCAACAGTAGCGGCTACATTTTTTAAATGTAGTGGTACTTAGGGATTTTTAAATCCTGAAATATCACTGGAGCTCTGATAAGTGACTTAAATAGAAAGTGCCTTGATTTCCATCAATCGGTCACCTGGTTAACTGATTGATGGTTAGTTAACCCTTAGTAGTTATGTACACAAACCTCAGCTTTGAGAAGTGTGGCCATCAGCCTGAACGCAGTTAAAATCACGTGGGTGAGTGATTAGGTGTTTAGCCTATGGGCTTGTATATATTTGAACCAATAGGTAGAGAGAGGGGGGTGGTTTTGTTTTATATAGGTGTTGGTTGTCATCCATTTTCCCCTCTCTGTTTCCGGATTCCTAGCTGTGCAGTTGGATCCCTAGCTGTCAGCGGTGCGGTGGATTCAGGCCTTGGAGTGAACGTCGTGGTATCGTATTATCTCTGTGTATTGTCCTTGTCCTTTGTGTTTTGTCTGTGTTTTTGTCTGTGTTTTCCATCCTTCCTTTATTTCCTTTCCTTCCCCTTTTCCTCTCCCTCCTCCCTCCTCTTTCTCCTTCCATTCTCCTCTCCCCCTCCTTCCCCCCCCCCCACCCTCCGTTTTCCGTTTTCCGTTTTCCGTTATTTTCCTCTTTTCCCTCTTACCTCTTTTTCTCCTCGTGTTTCCTTTCTGTCTGCAGGTGTCCTCAGCTCCTTTTCACATGTCTCGCCCCAGCCGCGTGCGCAGTGCCCCCTCCAGATATCGCGAGGCGGGGCCTGGCCCTGTCCCCCTCGCTTCTTCACCGTCTCCCCGTTCAGCGGGGGCCCCCTCCTCCGTTGCAGCCGTCTGTTCACTTAGGGGGTCCCGCAGCGCCTCTCCCCCCCCCCCTCCTCCTCCAGAGCCTCCGTCAGCAGGGGAAGGCGCCAGAAGGCTGGTCAGCCTGGCGGGCTTATCCCGCTCCCTCCGGCAGGGCCCTTGTCTGTAGCGGAGGTAGAGCCTTTAGCGCCACCTCCACAAAGTGGTCCCCCCATTAGCTCCGGCCCCCCCCTTTCCACCCCCCTTACATTGGTCTCTTGTGGTGTTTTCAGAGGTTGGGAGTCCTCTCCCTCCCAGTTTCCCCGGGCAGACCCCCTTCCCAGGCCTCCTGCCTGTTCTGGGCCTTCTTACAGAGGCTTGGGCCCCATCATCTGGGATCCCCCCATACCTGGAGTCCCCCCCCCTCCCCCCTCCCCCGTCCCTTCTGTCCATGTTGCATTTTCTTCCCCCCCCCCCCCTTCCCTTGGTCCCCGTTAGCGGGGTCACCGGGCTGGGTTCACATGGTTCCTGGCAGGTAGAGGTCCCGGTTCCTTCGGCTGGGGTAGGGCGACCGGCGGATCCTCTGGGTCCCGCCCCCCTTTTTTCTGGGTCTTCCATTCTTTCCCCGGGTTTGGGTTCCTTGGCCGGGGTGGGTTCCAGGGTCTGTCCCCCCCCCTCACAGCCTTTCCCCCCCCCCTCCCTCCTTCCCCCCCCCCCATTCAGACGCGGTTGCCCCCCCTCGGGTTCCGTGGGATTTGCCGTACCCCCCAGCGGGCGGTCCGTTTTTGTTCCCGTCAGGATCTGGGGAGGGTCCTCCTTACCCCATCCCCTCTGGGGTCTACAGGCATTATTACCCGGTGCCCCTAATACCCCTTCGGGGGGAAGTCCCTCGTCTTGGGCGTGACCCAGACGCTTCATTCAACAGTCCCCCCCCCCCCCCTCCGGGATTCTTAGGGTTAGATAACGAGTCCTTGGGAGTCAATAGTTCATTGTCGGCGGTAGACTCATCTATGGGGTTCCAAGCTAGACTGTCAGATTCTAACGTGCCTCTTGTTTCAGATTCACAAGCCATGGTTGGAGGGATGAAAGCTCAGACATTACAGGTGGTCGGTGCCGGGCCGGGAGCGGCAGAGGGGCCGCTGGCCGCAGCAGATAGCCTGTCGCAAGCCGCAAGGACAGCAGCTGATCCGGCGGGACTGGAAGTTCAGCAGGCGGACGCCGCGGAGGTCGGAGCAGTATCAGGTCCTTCCAGGCCGTCGGGATCCGGGCCGCAAGCAGAAGCTGTCGTCAGCGGTGAGTTGTCAGAAGTTGTTATTCCACATGTACTTACACATAGCCCCCCATTGTCCTCCACGGACGAGGATTCTCCCTCTTCATCGGGGGAGGGTCCTCGTAAGCTTATTAAGTTACTTAATACACACTTTGGCAGGTCTAGATCCCAGGGTAGGAGACGGGGTGGGGCAGTCAAGTCTGTAGCGCCCCAAGCCCCGATGGTGCTTTGTGAGAATACGGCCCTCTTGGCAGGATTACGGCCCAGTATTAAAGACAGGATTAGGAAGGGTTGGTTCGTTAACATGTTCGAGATAACGAAAGCAGCTAAAAAAGGTCTAGATGCAGCTTGTGAAAGAGGGGGTATCGGCGAAGAAGCGTATAAAACCTTCTCCAATTGGGTGACCGGTTATTGTGCATTTGCGGCCTGCTATATCGAAACGAGGCCGGAGGCTCATGAGGATGTGTGGAAATATCTGCACCTCATTAATGAGATGTTTGTTAATGACCGACCTGGAACCTGGCTTAAATATGATGAGTTATTTCGTGAGAGGGTGGACGGTCGCGTTAACATGCCACTGGGGGTAAAGGATGTCGAGATTTGGATGCAACTTAATCGGGCTAGTTTAGCGTTTGGTCCAGGGGCACAAGGGAATCGGTTTCCGCAAGGGGGAGACGTAGTGCTCCCCAGTTTGTTAAGAACAGATGTTTCGCCTTTAACAATACGTCCTGTGGGCGGGGGGAAACGTGTAGGTATCGACACAGTTGTACGTATTGCCGCGGACCGCATTCTGCCAAGGAGTGTCCGAGGAGTGCCCCCGGTCTCGGCAGAGGCCGCGGCAGTGACGGAAATATGGGTTAAGGGCCCCTCTCCTATTCGTATAGATTATTTAGAACGATGGCTTAGATTATATCCATATACAGAACAGGCTTCTTTTCTCCGGGAGGGTTTTCGTTACGGGTTCCGGTTGCCAATTAGGATAGCGGTCAAAGCTAGGGCGACGAGAAATTTAAAATCAGCTTATATTTTTCCGGAGGTCCTGGAGGAAAAGATTCGCGGGGAAATTAGCCTAGGACGCATGGTCGGCCCTTTTACCTCACCCCCCTTATCAGATTTAGTCATTTCTCCAGTGGGGATTGTTCCAAAAAAAGTTCCGGGTAAATTCCGTCTAATTCAACATCTGTCGCACCCAGTAGGCGAGTCGGTTAACGACGCTATTGATCAAGATATAAGCTCGGTAGTTTATCAATCATTTGAAGAGGCCTTATCGATGGTTAGATACTTTGGCGCGGGAGCTCTCATGGCGAAACTAGATATTGAATCCGCTTTTAGGTTACTTCCCCTTCACCCAGATTCCTTTAAATATATGGGGTTCCAAATTAAGGGAGGGTTTTACGTGGATAGATGTCTGCCCATGGGTTGTTCTCTGTCATGTGCCTATTTCGAAGCTTTTAGTTCCTTTTTGCATTGGGCAATTCAGGCAGGGACAGGACAAGAGGGCATCGCTCACTATCTTGATGATTTTTTATTTGTGGGCCCGGCCGAGTCCTCAACGTGTAAAGATCTATTGTTCTCAGCACAGGCCCTGTTCTCAGTCATGGGTGTGCCAGTAGCACAGGACAAAACCGAAGGTCCACTTACATGTCTGGCCTTTTTGGGAATTGAGATAGACACAACGGCGGGCTGCTGTAGGTTGCCAGCTGACAAAATCATGAAGCTGAAAGGATTGATAGATAATGCTTTGTCCTCCCCCTCTCTTAAATTGAAAGAAGTCCAGTCCCTGTTAGGGCTTTTTAACTTTGCTTGCAGGGTTATTCCAATGGGTAGGATTTTTTGTAGAAAACTACAGCTTTCTACGGCGGGTATGAACAGGCCGCATGCGTTGATCAAACTCAAAGAGGAGATTAGACAGGATTTGTTGATTTGGACATCTTTTCTAGGAAGATTTAATGGCATTAGAATCTGGCCTCCCCCCCCTATTTCCACCAGGGATTTAGAGTTGTTCACGGATGCTTCCGGGTCTAAAGGTTTTGGAGCATACTTTCAAGGCGAATGGTGCGCAGCTCCCTGGCCTCAGGAGTGGGTTGACAGCGATTTGATAAAAAACTTACTGGTATTGGAGTTATTCCCCATTATAGTGTCCCTGGAGTTGTGGGCTTCTCAGCTCAAAGGCCATAATGTTTCTTTTTGGTGCGATAATTTGGGAGTGGTCCAGGCAATTAATCGCCAGAGTGCATCCTCTAAACCAGCAGTGAATTTACTGCGGGTTTTGGTTCTTCGTTGCTTGGACTACGACATTAATTTTCGTGCTAAACATGTCCCGGGTATTGAAAATGGGATTGCTGACTCTCTTTCTCGCTTTGACTGGGTGCGGTTTAGATCGCTGGCCCCGAGAGCTAATCCTGTGGGTATAGATTGTCCATTTTATATTTGGCAGATGATCGGTCCGGATTAAGATTTTTGGCTGAAGCGGCCCTAGCTCCCTCTACGCTGAAGACTTACCGGTTGGCGTGGCAACGCTGGGAGAATTATTTGGTAATTTCTGGTAGGCGATTGTTGGCCAATGGTTCAGACATAGAGGAGTTCATGTTGCGGTGTTATCAGGAAGGTTTTAGCAAGGCGTCTATGTCTTCCACTTTAGCAGGAATATCTTTCATGTCTAGAGTTCAGGGGTTATCGGATCCTACGAAATCCTTTCTGGTTAGGAAAGCCCTTAAAGGATGGGCTAGGTTACACCCTGTTCCAAGAGATCACAGACGGCCCATTGACGCTCGTTTATTGGCACGTTTGATAGATGCACTGCCTGGGGTTTTGATAGATGCTTTCGAAGTTTCTCTTTTTAGTACTGCTTTTTCCATGGCCTTTCATGGGGCTTTGAGAGTAGGGGAACTAGTTGCTCAGTCAAAAAATCAATTAGGGTCAGCTATTTTAGCAGCTAATGTCATTATAAATTTGGATTCCGTTCAAATTAGGATTGCCCGGTCTAAAACAGATCAATTGGGAGTCGGTCATTGGTTAACCCTTTCAAAGCAGGTCAATGATAGGATTTGTCCAGTTAGGTTATGTCATCAATTATCAGAATCACGCCCGCAGGCGGAAGTTTGGTTAGTTCATAAAGACAGTTCCCCACTGACCAAATTTCAGTTCCACTCCATTATGTCCAAGGCTCTACAGGACCTGGGCTTTCCCCCCTCTGAATTCGGAACACATTCCTTTCGTATTGGCGCAGCGACAGAGGCAGCAGCAGATGGGGCTTCTACTTTAGCTATACAGGCATTAGGCAGATGGAAATCTAGCTGTTACAAGAGGTACATTAGACCTGATGTTTAACAATTGTTTTCTTCCCTTGTACGCAGTCTTCTTTTTCTTCGCTTTTCTTTCTCAGGTGGTAGACCCAGGGGCTAGCTGCTCGCCGCTTTTTGCGGGTGCGTGAAGGGCTTTTTCCCACCGGGTTTTCACCTTCACCTGGGTCGCTGCCTTTCCTTTCCGTTCTATTTAATGTTGGAAGTAAAATCACCCTTATGGTTAGTTTAGGGTCGTTTTCTTCCTGATTTTTGGTTAGTGGTTTCATTAGTTTTCAGTTGTTTATGTATTTGTGACATTTACATTTTGGTTATTAAGTTGTTATTCTCGTAGGGGTTGATGCCAGAACAATATCGGTGTGGTTTTTCGGACATTCCTTTATCTTCTGGGCCGGGATACATCAGTTTGCGGGTTGTTGTCCGTGGGTCCCGGAGAATTCGGATATCATTTGGATAGGTCATCGTGGTATGAGATGGAGGCAGTTCTTGTCGGTTTTATCCTGTGAGATTGCTGTTCGCGGAGTCCCCGATATCCTTGTGGTTCACCTAGGCGGTAATGACATTGGTCAAATGAAATCACTTGAACTCATCATAAATATCCGTGATGACATTTTAACGGCCTCTGAGTATTGGCCGTCTATAAAGTTTTGTTGGTCCTACATTGTTCCCCGTAGGACATGGAGGTCTGATTTGCCTCCCACGGCTATTTCATCTGTGGTACGTAAAGTGAATCAGGTGGCCAGTAAGATTTTTCGTCAGGCTGGAGGTTTTTCTATTTCCCATCCTTTGTTGAAAGCCGAATATTTTCATTTATTTAGATTGGACGGGGTTCATCTTTCGGATTTGGGCATTATCTTTTTTATTGATAGGTTATTTTGGAAACTTAGGCCTATTTTCAGGGCTGTGGTTGGCGGGCTGCATTTATAGCATCTCTGCAGCGTGGGTGGGAGAGCAGTGCAGTTGGTAAGTTTGCATATGGTGCTTCGTTTATATGTCATAGGTCACTATCCCCCCTTTCGTATGGTGTTGTCATCACGTGTGTTGGGTCCAGTGAATGGGACTCTGGGCCAGTATGTTGATTATCTCTGGCGGTTTATATAGGGGGGTGTAGTCTTGCCGTTGGACATATATTTCGCACCGGTCAATAGATAAGGTAAATCCTGGGTTGGTGGTTCAATGGTCTGACCTTTCCACCGTTATTGGTTTTGTTTTTGCCTTCTGCCCTGCTCTCGTCCGCCTTCAGCCCCTTTAGTTTAATATATCCATTTAATAAATATTAATAAATATATTTTAATTCCAACGTTATTCTGGTGTCCGTGTCGTTATTGGTTTATAGGTATTATGGTAAACACTATGAGCTTCCGCACTGTGCATTTTATAATCTCCCTCGGGCTTAATCCATCCCTCAGTTCCAGGGCCGCCACCAGGGGGGTACAGTGGGTACCCTTGTACCGGGCCCGGGCTCACCAGGGGGCCCGGCGGCACACACTTACCGGGGGCCCGCTATCTTCAGCCTGGCTGTCACTGTGACAGCCAGGCTGAAGACAGCAGCGAAGACGCCGAGACTGAAGGACAGCGGACAGAGCCGTAACTGTACCTTCCGCCTTAAAGGAAGCTCAGCTTTTGGAACGCAAACTTGCGTTCCACTGCGGAAGTTAAGGCTGAAGTCGCTCTCTCCCTCCCTCTCCCCTAATATTAATATATATATATATATGTTTGTGTGTAAAAAGTGATTATATATATACATATATACATATAATCACTTTTTTTTTTACATAAAATATATATTATATAATATATATATATATATATATATATATATATATATATATATATATGTATATATATACATATATATATTAGGGTCCCCCTTAACTTACCTTTCAATCGCCTAAGTCTGACCCCCTTCACAGAAGAGAGGAACAGGGAGGGAGCCGGATCGTGACCACAAAGGGTAAGTTGTTTTTTTTTTTTCTCGTTTTTTTTCTCTACAGGATTTTTTTTTCATTGCCTTGGGCCCAGCACCGGTGTTAGGATCCTTGGCGCCCTAGGTACAGTGTGAAAATCGCCGCCCCCCCCCCCTTTAAAAATTGCCGCTGCGCTTCCTTCCCCTCAGCTCTCCTCCCCATGTCTTTCTTTAACTTACCTGCATGAAGCTGCTCCTCTCTGCTCTGTCTTCTCCCCTCCACTCACAGACACTGTCGGGCCGTGATGATGACATCATCACGGCCTGTCACTGTCAGTGAGCCTAACCTTGCCTAATGGGAGCGCCGGGCCTGCTTGGGCCCCATTTTCCCGAGCCCCCAGGCACCTGCCCATCGTGCCCAGTCAAAAAGATGGTCCTGATTCATCCGGGGGGGGGGGAGGAGGGGGGTCAATGGGGGGCCCTGCTTGCTTCATTGTAGTGGGCTCCACGATTTTTGATGGCGGCCCTGCTCAGTTCTAATAATAAATGCTTTCTGTACTTAAGTATGGCA
This sequence comes from Mixophyes australis, assembly GCA_036250195.1. Lineage (NCBI taxonomy): Eukaryota > Metazoa > Chordata > Amphibia > Anura > Limnodynastidae > Mixophyes > Mixophyes australis. Next base: position 418,729,543 of record JAVHZZ010000002.1, on the reverse strand, counting down.
GTTTTGGTGGCATAGTGAATATATTTTTCTTTATGTTTCACTTTTCCATAACTCTTAATGCAACCATGGAAAAGTTCCCCCCAAAATTAATTGCTATATCTCTCATATACACTGATACCAGATATGTGTATGTCATGTAATATAATACATGGAATATGGGGCTTATCATGTTTTGTTATAACTAATGAGCCTGTCTCAGATCTCCACTATTGTCAGCACTGAGAGATCCAGTGTAACCAGGATCCATCCCCAGTGACCTCCAGGTTACACAGATCTATCAGCACTGAGGGGCAGGGAGATGGAGACAGATCATCCTCCTATCATCCGGGGATTCCCCACAGGTAGGAACTTCCACGATGATGTTAGTGCTCTGACAACCCATGGAGGTGTCAGGTTTACCTGTGATGAACATGAACACGGAGGTTTCCCCAATACATGTGCTGAGGATTCCCAGTATGAGACTGACTCTGCTCCAGGAAGGCGATGACCTATGATTCCTACTTCTTACAGCATAAAGTCCATTATCAATCAGTACTGTGCTATTAAGTCACATATGGAATGTATAAACACACCAACTCTGATTGTATGATTTACACGTGTGACAAATCATGTACGTCTTGTAAATCGCAGGCTGAACCTTGACCATATGATCAACGTGTCATAAAACAGGACTTTGACCTCCTATAATTCTTCAATCTCACGGAGGGAGCGATGAAAAAATAGATTTGTTACATAAATGATCTCAGTCTGGATGTGTTTAAACTAATTCGGGCTACTGCTGGGGAGAGGATGTAGATATTGTGTGTATATATATATATATATGTATATATATATATATATATATATATATGTATATATATATTATGTATATATCATATCACCCATCGTGTTGTTATATATAAAAGGTTTATGATCTTTAAAAAAAATTGAAAGTTAAGAACGTATTTCTTATACCAGCTTGTAGTCTCCGCTACCCAGACGTGAACAGATAACCTACATCATGCAACAACAGACTACATACATTGTGGAAATAAAGGGATCTCTTATTGCCTCTTGGAGAATAAAAAACATTTTTTATTCACTGGAGAAAAGAAATACAATATTTCCTAATGCACTAAATGAAATCTATTAAAGCAAGAGATGGATTATGTCCCAGTGAGTACTACCTGCTCAGTGAGTACTATCTGCTCAGTGAGTACTACCTGCTCAGTGAGTACTACCTGCTCACGTGAGTACTATCTGCTCAGTGAGTACTACCTGCTCACGTGAGTACTATCTGCTCAGTGAGTACTACCTGCTCAGTGAGTACTACCTGCTCACGTGAGTACTATCTGCTCAGTGAGTACTACCTGCTCAGTGAGTACTATCTGCTCAGTGAGTACTATCTGCTCAGTGAGTACTACCTGCTCAGTGAGTACTACCTGCTCAGTGAGTACTATCTGCTCAGTGAGTACTACCTGCTCAGTGAGTACTATCTGCTCAGTGAGTACTATCTGCTCAGTGAGTACTACCTGCTCACGTGAGTACTATCTGCTCAGTGAGTACTATCTGCTCAGTGAGTACTACCTGCTCACGTGAGTACTACCTGCTCAGTGAGTACTATCTGCTCAGTGAGTACTACCTGCTCAGTGAGTACTATCTGCTCAGTGAGTACTATCTGCTCAGTGAGTACTACCTGCTCACGTGAGTACTATCTGCTCAGTGAGTACTACCTGCTCACGTGAGTACTACCTGCTCAGTGAGTACTATCTGCTCAGTGAGTACTATCTGTCCAGGTGTCTCAGCCGGTGACCTCTGACCCAATAAAAGGGTTTATCGTTCTTACCTATTTGTTAAACATGGTTACGATTTTGCTGGATGACTGAATGTGCAGAACGTGTTCCGCTCACCTGGATACTGTCCGTCTTTAACCTACATTTATCACAACCTTAACTATGGAATCTACACAGATATCAGGGTTTCCAAACCAAACTTCAAGCAAAATGTGATGTGTGAACAGCCAGCAATAAATATTTATTTACTAGGAGAGGTGCCCACAGCCCAGGGGTGACAAGTGGCTATGGCAGAGCGGCAGGTAAACACCGCTGTGGATCCTAGTAACCCCGCCTGAGCCCAGAGGGTGATTCATCGGCATCTGAAGTATGTCAGAAGTGACGGTGTGAGCTCCAAACTACGACATCCCTCTCTAAAATGACAGTATGGCCACATGCTCTCAGGAGATGACGGAGTTAATCATGTCACTCAATTACTCTGACAAGCTGCCTGTTGGTGCCACCACTGAGGAGACAGCGGTGAAAAGTGCTTATTGCTCACATATAAACATTCAGATCTGCAGCAATTACATGGTTAATGTAGATCAACAACAGTTACTCCCCAGGCTCATTATGTTCCTTTACACTATTAAGGACAAGCGTTCTCAGATTTACCTTAGGCACAGTACTTAAAACTCACCACAACTTACAGACAACTAAAATAACAAGATTCCTGTGCTGCTGGGGACCCTGCTCCTTCCACTATATAACGCTCAGTTTGTGGCTTCCTGCTGCCTCCATTCCCCTCCTCACATCATGTCACTGCCCCTGTCACATGCAGCCCTGTCCTCACTAACACATCACTAATCTCCTGATATACTCTGTGCTGCTGGGGGACCCTGCTCCTTCCACTATATAACTCTCAGTCTGTGGCTTCCGGCTGCCTCCATTCCCCTCCTCACATCATGTCACTGCCCCCCCGTCACATGCAGCTCTGTCCTCACTAACACATCACTCATCTCCTGATATACTCTGTGCTGCTGGAGACCCTGTTCCTTCCACTATATAACTCTCAGTCTGTGACTTCCTGCTTCCTCCATTCCCCTCCTCACGTCCTGTCACTGCCCTGTCACATGCAGCCCTGTCCTCACTAACACATCACTCATCTCCTGATATACTCTGTGCTGCTGGAGGACCCTGCTTCTTCCACTATATAACTCTCAGTCTGTGGCTTCCTACTGCCTCCATTCCCCTCCTCACATCATGTCACTGCCCCTGTCACATGTAGACCTGTCCTCACTAACACATCACTCATCTCCTGATATACTCTGTGCTGCTGGGGACCCTGCTCCTTCCACTATATAACTCTCAGTCTGTGGTTTCCTGCTGCCTCCATTCCCCTCCTCACATCATGTCACTGCCCCGGTCACATGTAGTCCTGTCCTCACTAACACATCACTCATCTCCTGATATACTCTGTGCTGCTGGGGACCCTGCTCCTTCCACTATATAACTCTCAGTCTGCGGCTTCCTGCTGCCTCCATTCCCCTCCTCACATCATGTCACTGCCCCGGTCACATGTAGTCCTGTCCTCACTAACACATCACTCATCTCCTGATATACTCTGTGCTGCTGGGGACCCTGCTCCTTCCACTATATAACTCTCAGTCTGTGGCTTCCTGCTGCCTCCATTCCCCTCCTCACATCATGTCACTGCCCCGGTCACATGCAGCCCTGTCCTCACTAACACATCACTCATCTCCTGATATACTCTGTGCTGCTGGGGACCCTGCTCCTTCCACTATATAACTCTCAGTCTGTGGCTTCCTGCTGCCTCCATTCCCCTCCTCACATCATGTCACTGCCCCTGTCACATGCAGCCCTTTCCTCACTAACACATCACTCATCTCCTGATATACTCTATACTGCTGGGGACCCTGCTCCTTCCACTATATATCACTCAGTCTGTGGCTTCCTGCTGCCTCCATTCCCCTCCTCACATCATGTTACTGCCCCTGTCACATGCAGCCCTGTCCTCACTAACACATCACTCATCTCCTGATATACTCTGTACTGCTGGGGACCCTGCTCCTTCCACTATATAACTCTCAGTCTGTGACTTCCTGCTGCCTCCATTCCCCTCCTCACATCATGTCACTGCCCTTGTCACATGCAGCCCTGTCCTCACTAACACATCACTCATCTCCTGATATACTCTGTGCTGCTGGGGGCCCTGCTCCTTCCACTATATATCGCTCAGTCTGTGGCTTCCTGCTGCCTCCATTCCCCTCCTCACATCATGTCACTGCCCCTGTCACATGCAGCCCTGTCCTCACTAACACATCACTAATCTCCTGATATACTCTGTACTGCTGGGGACCCTGCTCTTTCCACTATATAACTCTCAGTCTGTGACTTCCTGCTGCCTCCATTCCCCTCCTCACATCATGTCACTGCTCCTGTCACATGCAGCACTGTCCTCACTAACACATCACTAATCTCCTGATATACTCTGTGCTGCTGGGGGACCCTGCTCCTTCCACTATATAACTCTCAGTCTGTGGCTTCCTGCTGCCTCCATTCCCCTCCTCACATCATGTCACTGCCCCTGTCACATGCAGCCCTGTCCTCACTAACACATCACTCATCTCCTGATATACTCTGTGCTGCTGGGGACCCTGCTCCTTCCACTATATAACTCTTAGTCTGTGGCTTCCTGCTGCCTCCATTCCCCTCCTCACATCATGTCACTGCCCCTGTCACATGCAGCCCTGTCCTCACTAACACATCACTAATCTCCTGATATACTCTGTGCTGCTGGGGGACCCTGCTCCTTCCACTATATAACTCTCAGTCTGCGACTTCCTGCTGCCTCCATTCCCCTCCACACATCATGTCACTGCTCCTGTCACATGCAGCCCTGTCCTCACTAACACATCACTCATCTCCTGATATACTCTGTGTTGCTGGGGACCCTGCTCCTTCCACTATATAACTCTCAGTCTGTGACTTCCTGCTGCCTCCATTCCCCTCCTCACATCATGTCACTGCCCCTGTCACATGCAGCCCTGTCCTCACTAACACATCACTCATCTCCTGATATACTCTGTGCTGCTGGGGACCCTGCTCCTTCCACTATATAACTCTCAGTCTGTGGCTTCCTGCTGCTTCCATTCCCCTCCTCACATCGCGTCACTGCCCCTGTCACATGCAGCCCTGTCCTCACTAATACATCACTCATCTCCTGATATACTCTGTGCTGCTGGGGACCCTGCTTCTTCCACTATATAACTCTCAGTCTGTGGCTTCCTGCTGCCTCCATTCCCCTCCTCACATCAGGTCACTGCCCCTGTCACATGTAGTCCTGTCCTCACTAACACATCACTCATCTCCTGATATACTCTGTGCTGTTGTGAGAGCCTGCTCCTTCCACTATATAACTCTCAGTCTGTGGCTTCCTGCTGCCTCCATTCCCCTCCTCACATCCTGTCACTGCTCTTGTCACATGCAGCCCTGTCCTCACTAACACATCACTCATCTCCTGATATACTCTGTGCTGCTGGGGACCCTGCTCCTTCCACTATATAACTCTCAGTCTGTGACTTCCTGCTGCCTCCATTCCCCTCCTCACATCATGTCACTGTCCCTGTCACATGCAGCCCTGTCCTCACTGACACATCACTCATCTCCTGATATACTCTGTACTGCTGGGGACCCTGCTCCTTCCACTATATAACTCTCAGTCTGTGACTTCCTGCTGCCTCCATTCCCCTTCTCACATCATGTCACTACCCCTGTCACATGCAGCCCTGTCCTCACTAACACATCACTAATCTCCTGATATACTCTGTGCTGCTGGGGACCCTGCTCCTTCCACTATATAACTCTCAGTCTGTGGCTTCCTGCTGCCTCCATTCCCCTCCTCACATCATGTCACTGTCCCTGTCACATGCAGCCCTGTCCTCACTGACACATCACTCATCTCCTGATATACTCTGTACTGCTGGGGACCCTGCTCCTTCCACTATATAACTCTCAGTCTGTGACTTCCTGCTGCCTCCATTCCCCTTCTCACATCATGTCACTACCCCTGTCACATGCAGCCCTGTCCTCACTAACACATCACTAATCTCCTGATATACTCTGTGCTGCTGGGGACCCTGCTCCTTCCACTATATAACTCTCAGTCTGTGGCTTCCTGCTGCCTCCATTCCCCTCCTCACATCATGTCACTGCCCCTGTCACATGCAGCCCTGTCCTCACTAACACATCACTCATCTCCTGATATACTCTGTGCTGCTGGGGACCCTGCTCCTTCTACTATATAACTCTCAGTCTGTGGCTTCCTGCTGCTTCCATTCTTCTCCTCACATCATGTCACTGTCCCTGTCACATGCAGCCCTGTCCTCACTGACACATCACTCATCTCCTGATATACTCTGTACTGCTGGGGACCCTGCTCCTTCCACTATATAACTCTCAGTCTGTGACTTCCTGCTGCCTCCATTCCCCTCCTCACATCATGTCACTGCCCCTGTCACATGCAGCCCTGTCCTCACTAACACATCACTAATCTCCTGATATACTCTGTGCTGCTGGGGGACCCTGCTCCTTCCACTATATAACTCTCAGTCTGTGACTTCCTGCTGCCTCCATTCCCCTTCTCACATCATGTCACTGCCCCTGTCACATGCAGCCCTGTCCTCACTAACACATCCCTCATCTCCTGATATACTCTGTGCTGCTGGGGACCCTGCTCCTTCCATTATATAACTCTCAGTCTGTGGCTTCCTGCTGCCTCCATTCACCTCCTCACATCATGTCACTGCCCCTGTCACATGCAGCCCTGTCCTCACTAACACATCACTCATCTCCTGATATACTCTGTGCTGCTGGGGACCCTGCTCCTTCCACTATATAACTCTGTCTGTGGCTTCCTGCTGCCTCCATTCCCCTCCTCACATCATGTCACTGCCCCTGTCACATGCAGCCCTGTCCTCACTAACACATCACTCATCTCCTGATATACTCTGTGCTGCTGGGAGACCCTGCTTCTTCCACTATATAACTCTCAGTCTGTGGCTTCCTGCTGCCTCCATTCCCCTCCTCACATCCTGTCACTGCCCCCGTCACATGCAGCCCTGTCCTCACTAACACATCACTCATCTCCTGATATACTCTGTTCTGCTGGAGGACCCTGCTTCTTCCACTATATAACTCTCAGTCTGTGACTTCCTGCTGCCTCCATTCCTCTCCTCACATCATGTCACTGCCCCTGTCACATGCAGCCCTGTCCTCACTAACACATCACTCATCTCCTGATATACTCTGTGCTGCTGGTGACCCTGCTCCTTCCACTATATAACTCTCAGTCTGTGGCTTCCTGTTGCTTCCATTCCCCTCCTCACATCATGTCACTGCCCCTGTCACATGCAGCCCTGTCCTCACTAACACATCACTCATCTCCTGATATACTCTGTGCTGCTGGTGACCCTGCTCCTTCCACTATATAACTCTCAGTCTGTGGCTTCCTGTTGCTTCCATTCCCCTCCTCACATCATGTCACTGCCCCTGTCACATGCAGCCCTTTCCTCACTAACACATCACTCATCTCCTGATATACTCTGTGCTGCTGGGGGACCCTGCTCCTTCCACTATATAACTCTCAGTCTGTGACTTCCTGCTACCTCCATTCCCCTCCTCACATCATGTCACTGCCCCTGTCACATGCAGCCCTTTCCTCACTAACACATCACTCATCTCCTGATATACTCTGTGCTGCTGGGGGACCCTGCTCCTTCCACTATATAACTCTCAGTCTGTGGCTTCCTGCTGCCTCCATTCCCCTCCTCACATCATGTCACTGCCCCTGTCACATGCAGCCCTGTCCTCACTAACACATCACTCATCTCCTGATATACTCTGTGCTGCTGGTGACCCTGCTCCTTCCACTATATAACTCTCAGTCTGTGGCTTCCTGTTGCTTCCATTCCCCTCCTCACATCATGTCACTGCCCCGGTCACATGCAGCCCTGTCCTCACTAACACATCACTCATCTCCTGATATACTCTGTGCTGCTGGGGGACCCTGCTCCTTCCACTATATAACTCTCAGTCTGTGACTTCCTGCTACCTCCATTCCCCTCCTCACATCATGTCACTGCCCCTGTCACATGCAGCCCTTTCCTCACTAACACATCACTCATCTCCTGATATACTCTGTGCTGCTGGGGGACCCTGCTCCTTCCACTATATAACTCTCAGTCTGTGGCTTCCTGCTGCCTCCATTCCCCTTCTCACATCATGTCACTACCCCTGTCACATGCAGCCCTGTCCTCACTAACACATCACTAATCTCCTGATATACTCTGTGCTGCTGGGGACCCTGCTCCTTCCACTATATAACTCTCAGTCTGTGGCTTCCTGCTGCCTCCATTCCCCTCCTCACATCATGTCACTGCCCCTGTCACATGCAGCCCTGTCCTCACTAACACATCACTAATCTCCTGATATACTCTGTGCTGCTGGGGGACCCTGCTCCTTCCACTATATAACTCTCAGTCTGTGGCTTCCTGCTGCCTCCATTCCCCTCCTCACATCATGTCACTGCCCCTGTCACATGCAGCCCTGTCCTCACTAACACATCACTCATCTCCTGATATAATCTGTGCTGCTGGGGACCCTGCTCCTTCCACTATATAACGCTCAGGCTGTGGCTTCCTCCTCACATCATGTGACTGTGCAGTGTGTGAGGACCTGAATGTATCTTGTATCTCACTGTGATAGTAACATCTCGCGCCGGACTCACACATAAGCCACGCCCAGTATTTACCCGCCGCCTAGTAACCATTCATGCTGGGACCCAATCACACGCGGAGGGATCCCTCAGTCACAGCGGCGCGTGTGATCCCAGACATTATGATAATGAGAAGTAGTCCCCGGGGATCCGCTGGTGCTGGAGCGGAGAGAGAGGGCGGGGGAGCCGGGAGAGGAGTCCGGACCTCTCTCTGGGCCCTCAGGGTCTGTGTTTCGGCGGCTGGGCACTGCGGGTGAGGTGTAGAGAAGAACGGGCCGGTGCGGAGGGATATGCAGCGGTGGTGTGACTGGAACACTATATAAGGCGAGAGCGGGGGCAGAGAGCGGTCTGTCAGCGGAGAGTCGCTGCAGTAAGAGGATCACAGGCTCAGGTGAGTGCACAGCTGGGGAACTACAAGTTCTAGCAAGGGGAGAGGTCACTGAGGCTGCTGTATAGTATATATAGTAACATGTAACTGTCACTGGTAACAACGTATCTCAGTAGTTCAGACAGGACATGTCCTCAGGATAGCACAGTGATCAGCTGAGTGATATATGGGCAGCTGTTCTGTATATATCTGGTGGCAGGCCATGTCCTCAGGATAGCACAGTGATCAGTGGCTGAGGGTTATATGGACAGCTGTTCTGTATATATCTGGTGGCAGACCATGTCCTCAGGATAGCACAGAGATCAGTGGCTGAGGGTTATATGGGCAGCTGTTCTGTATATATCTGGTGGCAGGCCATGTACTCAGGATAGCACAGTGATCAGATGATACAGATCTAGTAGATGTGGTGGCTCCTGCTTGCTGCTGGTGTATTCTACTTACCTGGTAGGGAAGTGTCTGGATGCCTAGTTGAGCTAAGTCTCACCTCCTGCCCTGCTGGCTGCATCTCTCCAGCTTTCTATCTCTCTGCAGCTGCTATAACTTGTATCTGTATAATCCCTGGCAGACAAGGGTTAATGCAGCTTCCATGTGGTGGGGTGGTCTGTCCTGGGGGGGCTGCGGTGTCTCCTGTACCAGGTGTCAGTAACGTTGACTTGTGGACAATGTACATTTACAGGAACTTGTTGTATGGACATGTGCCCACGCAGTGACCTCTGCTCTGGGTGAGGGGCCCCAGGTGGGGTGTAATCTCCCTGTACCTGTATGGTGTGACAGGGGCCCTGTGTGGGTGACCCCCTCAGTTAATGATCATATCATGTACAAGGCAGTCAGGGGAGAGCCCTGGTGAGCTGCCAGCGGGCACTGATAGTCCTGGCACAGTGTTAATGTGACCTGGTTATATGAAGGGACCCTCAGCTTGTGATTAGTGACTGTTTCACAATCGCCCTATAATGTGTATAACACCATATAGCCCCCCAGGTATCAGGTGCTGTCCTGTGGCTGGGGGTCCCTGATGTATGCCCATATTAGCAGTGGTGCCGCTGGCTCTAGGACCTATATATAGCTGGGTCTCCTCATACTGGTAATGCTGATACAGAACGGTGAAAATAGTCTGTGACAATGACCCTCAGTCCTGGCTCCATGTGTAGTATAGGCGGCACCTATTGTCCTTTATGATGCAGAATAACTTCTGTTTGTCTATTAGCTGTGACAGTAACTTATAAACTGCAGCTGCCAATCTTACCAGCCCACGGCTGGAGTTTATAAGTATATTAATGATTGGTGCATGTGGGGGAAGCCTGTACCCTTGTTCCTGGCAGGGAGTACCTGTGTTACCTCAGGGCTTGTCCTACACATGGAGCTTGTACCTTCCATTGGTGGGGTCTAACGTGACCATGAGCAACCCATGGAACTACAGGTCCCAGCATGACACGGAGAAACAGTTCTGTGGGTCACAGTGAGAACTAAAGTGATACATGGTTGTGGTTTATGCAGAGAGCCAGGTCCAGTGATGGGTTATTACAGATAATGGTATAATAATTGGGGTATTAAAGTAACATTTTTTTAGTCTCACCACACTCTAAAATGCTCTTGGAAATTATAATGATAGAACTGACATCTCTTTAGTGCCAGTATCATAAGGGCAGAGCCAGTGCTCAGCAGTCTTGGAGGTAACCTTAACATGTGCGGGAACATGTTTAACATGTGCATTTGCTAGAACAGGTAAATGGTGACATGTTGTGGTAACTGCATATATGAAAATGTAAAATACACTGAAGACTGTTTGGCACTTGCTCCCCAGGCTTAGGGAAAAAAGGTGCATATAGCTTTAAATGCAGCATTAACCCCTTCCTCACATTCAGACACCCACACTGGGATCGAGTACTCTTGAATGTGTCAAACGATTTGAACATTATTTTGAGGGTCGCTCTTGTAGCTGCCACAGTGCCAGCTTCTGAAGACTCTACTAATGTGGGGGGGGGGGTCTATATGCAACCATACACCCCCCTCCCCCAAGAAGAGGGGATGGGCGCTCTAGGAAAATTTCCATAGACTGTAGTTGACGAGCGTTGCTCAGTTAATCAGATTATTTTGGTGGTTCTGCAGCACAATTACATAACCGCTTGCTGTGAACTTGGCTCTTGTACCTGGGACATAAGATATCGTGGTGGATAAAACCGTTCTGCAGCTTCTGGGATTCTGTCTCTGGTGGGAACTGTGTGCAGGTTTGTATCTGAGACTTGCTGTGTCTTAGGATCCACTTTAATGTATCTAGTGATTGTCTAATGCAAACTGTAGAAGAGAAACCTTTTTGGGTTATAGTGCTTCTGCCAGTTACACAGTGGGGGCAGAATACACTAGAAATGTCTGAGGTTCATTTGTGTCTCTGAAAGTTCCATAGAATAAACTGTAACATCCAGTCTGATCCCTGTATGGCTGCGGTCTGATCCCTGTATGGCTGCGGTCTGATCCCTGTATGGCTGCGGTCTGCTTGCTGGGAGCAATCGGTCAGATAGACTGCCCAGGGATGACATGTCCCAACGTCTGTGCACCTATCCACCTATTTATAGCTGAGGCAGAACATTCATAGAGGTTAGGGACACTGACCCTGGAGAGTTACTCGCTGGCTGCTCTGAGGCACGAATTGTTCTGCAACTAGATATTGGTTCTTTGCTGCACCCTGCTCTGTAAAACTTGTGTATTTGTAGATGTAATGTGACGCCTGTAGTTTAGTGTTTTCTACTGCAATAGTCTTTCTGGAAAGTCTTGTAAGGTTTGTATTTTGTTATATGCTGATCAGTTCTGGTCTATATGCACTGGATGTCTATTGATCCAAACAATCAATCATCTCTTGGTTTATGAGCTGACTAAGCTTTTGTACTCTGATACTTTGACCAGCTGTAGGACTACATGGTAACGGGGGCTGTCTGTATTGCCCTCGCACCCAGATTGGGTTATACCCAGTGCCATTAGTTATCGCTGTCTGAGGAGCGATGCTCCAACCACGGTGCACAGCTGCCGTCTGAGGCTTCTTTCTAGACAGTTGCCCAATCACTATACAGGGATTCTAGTTAATGTTGGTGATGATCTGCATATCCTGTAATGACTTATTGGAACTTGTCCCTGTGTCTCTAGGGGAAGGGAAGTTGTCGCCTATAAGATTCTGTAATTGTTCTGCTGCTACCTGGGATTGACCTCTGGTAATAGAACTGCTGCACAGATTAGACATGTATAGACTTGTCAGTCATGGCTGTAACTGAGCGGATCATGCATTGCTCTGGGATGGTTCTACCCTCTTGCTGGCAGCTGTTTTTAGACTATAGAACTGTGCCCATCTCGGTATCTACCTGCTGTCCAGTGCCCCTCCCTGTGGATGTGGTACAGTACTACTGCCTGTATCTCTGAATGTCAGAGCTGCTTGGTATCCCTGTTCTGCCTCTGCTGATCTAACCTGGTAACGTGATCTCTGTTCATGATGTGTGACTGACTTACAGTAGATTCTGGTTCATGGTCCAAGGTTCTGACTGCAATCACCTGTTACTGGCCCATAAGATCTTGTACAGTCTGATATCAAACTAAGCCTTGAGATCGCTGAAACTCATCAGGGCATTGGGTGTTTAAATACTGCCCCAACTGAACCACTAGGGCCACACAATACGGTTCCTCTTATAAATCTGGGTTTCTTTAACCTCTACTGTGAAAGGTCCAAGGTTTGGGGAGTTGCCTAAACTTACCTTGGTGCTTTACCTCTGGAATACCCTCTAAAACTGGGCACAGCCTGGTGTACATTCCAGTCTAATATAATGTAATATCTACACAGCAGTGTCAGAATACACCTCCAGTATTCTGACACTGCTGTGTAGATATCACATTATGTCAGAATACACCTCCAGTACTCCACGCTGTGACTTCTGGTGATCCTTTAATGCTGAGTAAGCTTCCATATGGTATTGAAGTCTTGTTATGTTGGCCCATGTAGACTATGACTATTACACAGGAGGTCATGTATGGATGAAGAACCCTTCACCATGGTACAGATCGGGAGTAGAGCTGAACATACGGGGTCCCTAGTATACTAATGCACCACTGTCCTCTGACTCTTTTCTGTAGACCTCTCCCCTGATGACAATGCTGTTTCTGTTTAGTGTCACTCTAAAAATACCTGTAAACTCAGAGGGAAACCTTGATGTAGGCTAGAAAATGTCCTTCTCGCTTTCCTTGGCACTGACTGTCTTCTGTTTTCTCTGCAGTATTTCTGGACGAAATCTATTGACGCTATGGCAGACCAAGCAAATGTCACCAAGAGCTCCTCAAAATCCCAAAGTGTCCTTACCTGGGAGCAGGTCAGCCGCTTGAACCACTTCCTCACGGAAGTGGTTCCTATCCATGGACGCGGGAACTTTCCCACCTTGAAGATCACCCTGAAGGATATTGTGCAGATGGTCCGCAGCCGGCTGGAAGATGCTGGGATCAAAGTGAGAGATGTTAGACTGAATGGCTCAGCTGCCAGTCATGTCTTGGTCAAGGACAACGGTCTAGGATACAAGGATCTGGACTTAATATTTGGTGTGGCCATCTCTTCAGAAGCAGAGTTCCAGCTGGTCAAAGATGTAGTGATTGGTTTGCTCCTGAATTTCTTACCCGAGGGAGTGAACAAGGAGAAAATTAGTCCAGTGACTCTGAAAGAGGCCTATGTCCAGAAGCTGGTGAAGGTTTACACAGATACAGATCGTTGGAGCTTGATATCTCTCTCCAATAAAGATGGGAGGAACATTGAGCTGAAGTTTGTCAACTCCATCCGACGCCAGTTTGAGTTCAGTGTGGATTCTTTCCAAATAGTGTTGGATTCACTCCTCTTCTACCACGACTGCTCTGAGAATCCCATGTCGGAACACTTCCATCCCACAGTCATCGGGGAGAGCATGTATGGGGACTTTGAGGCTGCTCTGGGCCATCTTCAGAACAAACAGATTGCCACAAAGAACCCAGAGGAGATTCGGGGTGGTGGTCTCATGAAGTACAGCAACTTGCTGGTGCGTGACTTTAAGCCAACCGACAAGGAGCAGATTAAGTCGCTGGAGCGTTACATGTGCTCCCGCTTCTTCATTGACTTCTCTGACATCTTCGAGCAGCAGCGTAAGCTAGAATCTTATCTCCAGAACCACTTTATTGGCGAGGAAAAGAGCAAATATGATTATCTGATGATCCTGCGGAAAGTGGTGAACGAGAGCACCGTGTGCCTGATGGGACATGAGCGTAGGCAAACCCTCAACCTCATCTCTCTGCTGGCCCTTAGAGTTCTTGCCGAACAGAACATTATACCCAACGCGACCAACGTCACCTGCTACTATCAGCCTGCCCCTTATGTCAGTGATGCCAACTTCAGTAACTACTACATTGCCAATGCGGCGGTCTCTTACAGTCAGTCCTATCCAACATGGCTTCCATGTAGCTAGATGTGGCCTTGCCATGGACTCTTGGACGGTGGGCTCAGGTCTTCAAAGCCTGTGGACGCTAGTTGACTTCTAGAATTACATAACTTCCGCAGTTTTGAGCCTTATTTCCTGCAAAGCAGCCTAGCCCACTCCACTGCAAAAAAAAAGTTTGTGCCCCTTCTGAGTGTAAACAGTTGTGAGGGGGTTCCACCAGCATCACAGCTGCCCCAAACAAATGTAAGAGATACGAACTTCAATCTGTGACCTCATTATGAAGACCTGGCTCCTTTCTGGTGACTGGTGACCTCTAATCTCTGCACAACCGCAGTGACTCTTAAACCCATCAGTGTTGATTGCTCAGACCAGTGACTCCAGCGGGGATGACTGCCAGCTCTTGCTGGCGTAGTCTAATATCCCCCAGTCTTACAGGGACTTGGGGGGGGTTCTGCAGCATAGTCTGTGAAACAAAAATGAAGGTGAAAGAAAAAGGAGGATAAAAAAATAAAACAAGCTAAAAATTGTTTATTTATTATAAAGAATATAAAAGGTACAAAAAATGAAGGAAAAAAAAATTGTCTTTAGAAAGTGTTAAGTTAGTGTGTGGGAGTGGGTGCTGTGGGAAGCGTTTATGCAATAGATATTTGTGTTGTGATGTGGAAATGCTATTTATGTTAAGTTGGGGGAGAAATGCTTTTATTTTGCTGCACAGTGTGTAAATGTTGCGGGTCTGTTATATACCCTGAGCGGGTGCAGCGACTGTTTAATTTAGCTTTGATAAGACTGCAGTTTACTTTATGTTAATGGGGTTTTTTTGGATTTTTTTTTTCCCCCTCCACTGCAGTTTCACTAGCAATCATGGGAAATGTAGCGTTAATGTGAAGGTGTAAACCCCCCCCCCCCCCCCCTCCCCCGCAGCTGGGCATGGACCTCGCGTACTGTCAGGGCAGGCTGTCCATGGAGGTATAGTGTACACTGGTGGCCCCACACTTTAGTTTCTGGATCTCTAACCCCCTCCCCCTTTAATATTTTGACATTTGATGCCCCTTCAGTAGTGAAACTGGGCAGATTTGCCACTTTCAGGCCAGTCTAAGCCGCTAACAGGTCAAACAACATTCCTGCTTGAACTTGGGTGTTCTGCATCCACCTGTGCTCAGGGACCAGTTACTAGTATGTCTGCCCTCATAACAGACCCCCGGACATTGATTTCAGTGGCTTATTTTGCACTAGCTCGTAGTGGGAGCATTAAACACTGTGCCTTAATATTCACCCCCTGGATCTCACACGTGGGAACTTCTGTCATGGGATGTTTGTGGAGCGGGGGGGGGGGGGGGGGTCAGTGGGTAAATGATCATACTGCAGCCTCATGGTGCCAGCCATCCTGCCGTACAGCAATATATACATTTACAATGGACACTGGTAGATTGTGATGCAGCGTCCGTTTCACTTCTGTATTGGGGCTCCATTGTCTATTGTCTCTTCCAAAAAAAAGTTGTTGTCTGTTCTGCCTATTGCCGGAAGCTCAGTTTAACTTGAACTGCTCAGGGATGTTGATATACCTGTAATCATGCTGCACAATCCAAATAAACCTGATCCAGATTATCTGTCTGAGCATGAAGTACCTTATTCCTCACTGCAATGTTAGTCTCCGGGTTATATCTTCCACTCACGGCTCACTAAGGGTTATTCTATATCACGTACTCTGCAATGGAAAAACAAACAGCTTCCCGCTGTGTTTTGGAGCCTCTGGTGTTTGCCCAGATGTCAGTGCTTCCAGATTATACTGATATGACGGGTTCTCCTCCCACTAATACTGAGAGCAGCTTCTATACACTGAGGGGGACGCATGTCGGGCACTAGGCCGGGTGTTTGTGCCTCTCTCCCTTCCATGTCTATGGACTGATAGAATAACTGACTGTAGCAGAAGTTTCACTGTAAGATTAATGTCCAACTCTGGGTTTTAGATTCTCTCAGGATAAAAGTCCGTAGGGAAATCTCCAAGATTCTGACTTGTTCGTTATTCTGAACCGCCCCAAATAAAGAACTTTACTTATAGCACTTACCTGCTACAGACGGGGGTTGGAGTCACATGGGAGGGGGGGCAGTTGGTTTTGATAACTACAGTCCTGCACCTGAGATGTCGCCTGTGTATGTTGTATTTACAGCAAGAGGCTTCTAACTTTCTAAAACTTCCATGTTCCCCTGTATGGTCTGTCCTGCAACTCTGGTCCAGATATGTTGGGTTGGGGGGGGGGGGGGGGGGTGGTGCTGCTAGCTCTATGGAACAGTGAATGTCTGGGCTGTAATTGGGCAGGTGTGCACCTCTCTCGAAGGGCAATGGCCACTTCTGGCCTGAGTGCGGTCATCTCCCAGCCACACTAACTGGAAGTGATCTGTGTCCTGCACACCCTGAGCCGTATTTGGTCCAGTCTGAGCCCACGCTCGGTACAGGTGTATTGCTGTCAGTGTAGCTGGAAGAGAGTAATATGCCCAATAACTGGATTCTGTGGGTGACTGTCAGTGAGGGCACCAATCATCCCCATTATCTAGGTGCCTTCGCCTTGGATAGTCCTTGTAGGCGGTTTCTTCTACTGGTCTTGTGCACGGTCTAGGTAACGCTCAGTTACATGACTAGTGGATGGGGTAATATACACATGGCATGCTGTAACTTGTAGTCCAGCTGTTCTGCTTGTCTTGGAGTTTAATGTCAGACAGATTATCTTGTCACATGGACGGGATGTAATGTTCCAGCCCCCTCTATAGTAACATCCTTGATCTTCCCTGAGGTGTGCGCAGGCCGGCACTGCACCACTGATGTCTATTGCTGGTGTTGACCTCTGCTCTCCTGCAGGGCTGTGTACCCTGTATAATTCTCACCTGTACCTGAGGGGTGTGTCTGGCACATCAGGTGTTAATGGACAACCAGTGACCTCCTGCCAGCGATGTCTTATGTGCATGACTGATCCTGGCACAGACGTCTTGTAGTCTGACAAGTAAATCTTCCATTATTCCTGTGACGTAGGCTGACTTGGCAGCTGCACAGGGGCATCCAGGCTGTGGCTGGCAGGAAGGTAATTAGTGGTTTCTCAGTGTTGCTGTATGGGCCAAGCCAGGGGTGAGTTCTAAACATAAGGCCTAATCTCATGCCCATTGTGCCAGTGATCTGCTGAACCTGACCTGCCAGATAACATGTTATTACTGATAAGCTGCCTGGTGCAGTTTTCACACTGACATCTGCAATGTATTAAAACCTTCCTGTATTACATGCTGCCCCTTGTGTCTAAGTACATAGACGTTGGTACCAGTACGGCCCCTTGCCCCTGTCTGTGGTATAGAAGGTCCTCTGGTAGGAATGATCAGCACCTGCTGGCAGACGCTGTGTCCCTGGCGCTTGCTGACCTGGTCATGGTCTCCTGTGAGTGGCAGGTCGGGGTGTATTGAACTTTATTTAGTTTATACAGGTATTGGTGCCAGCTCTCGTTGGCCTCAGTGATGTGATATCAGTTTGTGGCGCATTATTCAGAAGAAAATGGCTTTAACCTGTGTTCTGCGAATGGGAGCAGCCAGCTGGTCACTACTGCTCCCTGCAGGGTGTCCTGGGCTTTGTAGTTCCCCAGCCTGTAGAAATGATAACACTGTGCTGGTCACTAACTGCACTATAGCAAGTGGGGAAACTTAACTGTGTCGATGACTGTTTCTGCCTTAATGTGAAATGTTTCAGTTTTCTTGTAGAAAAATAAAGATTTATTTTAAACAGCTGTGTTCTTCTGTCTTCATACAGGGGGGGGGGGGGGACAGAATATTGTCGATCAGGTGGGAGAACCTAGTTTAGGTGGAGCACTTGTTGAGGAGCCGTATGAGTGATGCTGGGTAGTACAACATTGGTTAGAGCAGCGCTACAGTGGTGGTTGGTGCCATCCATTAACACCAGCACTCGTACTATGTACTGTGCATGGTGCCACTTCTTGGGGTGTAATTACATCTTAGTGTGAATGTGATAGTGTTACAATGTAGGAGAAGTGGGTGTATGACATGCCCACCCCCCCACCCCCCCCCCCCCCCACTTCCACCACTGTGTGTATATACATTATATAGCACCACCACTGCCGTAGCGCTGTACAGAGAATGGCACTCACATCAGTCTCTGCCCCGTTGGTGCTTACAGTCTAAATTCTCTAACACACTCAGACTAGTACTCATATTGTGAGCAGCCAATTAAACTACCAGCATGTTTTTGGAGTGTGGGAGAGAACTCGGAGTACTTGGAGGAAACCCAGAGGAGTTGAACGAATGACCCCAGTGCAACGAGGCAGAAGCGCTAACGCTGCTCCCATATATTATATCCACCAATCATGGTAACGCCCCCCCCCCCCCCCCTTCTCTGCCAATAAGACTTCTGGAGAATATTAGACTGTGGCCATCAGCCAATGTACAGATCCTGGTCTCATTCCATTGATATTAATGAGCCATTGAGCTGACAGTTAACCCCTTACTGACTCTATACACAATGATACATAGACCAATGCACATGCTATGTAGTCCCTGGACTGGAGCAGCTAGTATCCTGCATAAGAGTGATGCACAGAATGAGTCTTGCTGTAGTTGTTGTAGTAAATGACAGGCTGATTACCCATTACATAAAGATGTACAATGAAGCTCGTACGTGTAAGTACATCTACCATATAGTAACAACATTTCTATGTATAAGGCAACCACTGTGCTTGGAGTATTGGAGGGAGAAGGACATTTAAACTGTTAATACTGGAAGTGACTAAAACCTAAGGAATGTAATAAAACATGTGGAAATATCTAAATATGGATTAGGTTCACAATGACAAACGGATAACGGGGTTCCTACAAGTACATAATTGTGTAAAACAATACTGATTGTTTTGGGTTTTTTTGTTTTTCACACGGTGGTTCCACCTATCTAGGTATTAAAAACAGTAGGCTTAACAAGACATTGAATTGTATGTAAAACAGTTGATATAATTTGTCCACTGTGTTTCATGCCAAGGTCCACACAGATGTATTTGCCAGATGTGAGTATTTGAGGGTTATAGGAAAGGATTCTTTACGGTAAGGGCAGATAACCTATGAAATGCTTTTACCACCTCAGGTAACACAATGTACAAATCAATTGCGTCTTAGAAGAATCTGTAGCTACGGTTAGTAGAGAATACTATAGTGGCCGATCAAGGCAATTCTTCTGCCAAATTTTGGGATCAGGAAGGAATTTCATTTCTCTCCCCTGTCCGAGACTAAATTAGCAACCCTGGGGGTGTCGTTTTGACCTCAGTGGAGCTGGGCCCACTGGTTTCGTTATTTCTGGTTTATTTATTTTTTCTAGCTTCCTACATGCCTATAAAATACAAAAATGGATAAAGTTTAGAGTGGTCCTGGCAGGAACGTTGGAGAACTCCACGGACTAATTATGTCACTCAGCAGCAGGTTTCATGGTCAGTGGAGCTGAAATTATACTGTCGGATTAGCAGCGTTGCCGGAATATATTAATCTTCTGCTATATAAAAATATATCTTAAACCATCTTTACATTAAAGGGCCACTGAACCCCAACACTGAACATGTCACATAGATGCAATGAGACAAAATTATCCCCCCTCCCCCAATAATCATTTAGTGCAGGGGTAGCCAACCTATGGTTCTCCACCGGGTGAGAAACTCCAGGCCCCAGCATGCTTTGCAGGTGGATAGCCAGCTGCTAGGAGATGCTGGGACTTGTAGTTTTGCAACACCTGGCGAGCCACAGGTTGGCCAGACTTGATTTGGTGCCTTCCTAACACCACTGTTTTCTGGGTAAAAAAAAAAAAAAAGCAGAGAAATCGATTGGACGCTGAAGACTGTATCCAAATTGCTCTGACATCAAAATGCCCCAATATTGATGCTCCCGTATCAAAAATGAAGCAACATCATTTCTCCAAAACTTGAAGTTGAAGCGTTCAAAGAAATTTTAAATGGATTCAATGAAAATTTTGAATTCCAATAATTAATATGATTTCCTTTCATTCAAATCAAAGGGGTAACACCAATGTATCTAAATATATTTTGGGGGAAAAAAAGTTCCCTGGGTTAGATGTTATTCCTAATGTTTAGCTGGGTTAATGTAAACATAATATTCTGAAGTGAATTTTCCCAAGTACTGATGGCTGCTGTACGAATAGTCTGCATCACTGGTGACTGAGATCTGTCCAGCGCATGTTATCTCTCTATTGTTTATATAGCATCAATCATATTACACAGCTGTACATAGGATATGTATCATTCACATCAGTCACTGCCCATAGGAGCTTACAATCTAAATTCCCCACCACACCTCATTGTTGGCAAAAGTCATTTAACCTGCCGGTATGGGAGGACACCTGCGGAGACACGGAAAGAACATACATGCTCTACACAGATAGGGTCTTGGTCGGAATTGAACTCATGACCCCAGTGCTGTGAGGCAGCAATGCTGACCACTGTGCTGCACATATACATGAACTGTCATCAGCTGATACCATTTATGGAGCACATAGGATTCTGGTATCGACCATTCCCCCCAACCAATCTGTCCACTTGTCCAAACTGAGCACAGACCCGGCCATTCGACCTAATAACCTTGTGTGAGCTCCAAGTAACCTGGTCAGCTGATGGCCGCATTGGTTACTGACCGCCCAGTGGTTGTGGCCAAATTACAGCCTGCAGAACCATCTGGTCATCGAGTGATTGGAGTTGTGTGGACGTCTGTGGTTCTAGGGAGGACTCTGACAATGGAATAACCCAGAAAGCTCCTAAGTTCACATAATGAATGTATCAAGGGAGGAAGCAAATCTCTCTGCATTTGTCACTTTGTAACAAGTTGCCGTGAAAATGTATCATGGAAGACACACATGTACCCTAAAGACCTGTCCAGGGGGCCGAGACCCCAATAGCTGCTGCACCCAGAGAGAGTGCGGGGAGATCTCATGTCTAATGGTTATGGTTCAGTCATATTTACTATCCGAGGGACTTTACATCCCAAACAGAGGGAGGATCAGGTAGCAGGATTAGAAACTATATGTATATATAGGTATGAGCTTCATTGTAAACGTATATGTATTATCTTTAAAGGGTTAATATTCCCAAGATTATAGTAAATGTGCACCAGTTACGTGTCCTTGTAAAAGTAGGTTTTCCGCAGTTATTCTGGTTCTAAGACGTATATATATTGTCTGTGTTATAAACTCCTCCTCAACCCGGTAACACATTCTTCTTGTGTATTTATAACTGCTGAATTTAGGCTGAATATGTGTTTCCAATAAGCTAGTGAAATAGTTTCAGTTCACAATGCGTGAATCGCTCCCAGCCGTCCTGTTAGACACGGGAGGAACACGCACGGTAACATGTTGTACTCTGTGTTACACACGTCACAAGGAGTCACCTTTTGTTCATGCCTCAGGGGAGGCTGAAGGCAGTAAACACAGATCTGTTTGTGGTGCGGCCTCCGCCTGTTTCCTTTCTTTGCTCTCTTTAGAACCCAACAGATTGTGAGAAGATCGACGATTATTCAGAGACCTGTCTGAGTCTGTGCCCAGGAGCTGACGTTCCAATGTTGTTTCTTAGTGTGGAAAGTGTGAGCTGGTGCCAGCGCTGCAGACGTGAAGGTCACAGCGTGTGTTTACCATGGGGGAGCGGTGCCCTGAGAGAGGCACCACCAGGGCCCAGTCCGCGCTCAGCAAATCTCCTCCAGGTTCTGGTAACGATCTGACTTGTACTGATCAGTACATAATGGGGGATATTGATCCCATGGAAACAGCTACAACCCAACAGCTGCTGTGTTTTAGTTCAGGGGATTTTCACCTGTAGATTATGAGTCAAAATTAGGACCCCCTTGAGGCTAACACTGTATTTTATTCCTTAAATTTCCTTTTGCACTTCAGCAGGTGCTGAGATGAACTAATGGGTTAATC
Organism: Mixophyes australis; assembly: GCA_036250195.1. NCBI lineage: Eukaryota > Metazoa > Chordata > Amphibia > Anura > Limnodynastidae > Mixophyes > Mixophyes australis. The sequence goes on along the minus strand of JAVHZZ010000002.1, from coordinate 418,707,228 downwards.
TTGTGTTGCACCCGGATCTAATTCCTCCCTCAGTCGTTGTTTTTATAACAATAATATCGGTAACTCTCAGACCTAATCTGTGTCCTCACATAAAACATTAGGAGCCTCTGTTCCAGATTACTTGTGGCGTTCACAAATATGTGTATAATTAAAGTGTGTATGAAAAGTTTCCACAAGTTGGGAGAACGTCCATAGTTGCTGTTTTGAAACACACGTCCTACGTTGCTGCTAGTAGCATTGGAAAATGCGAGGACCGAGGTGTGGGAGAAGAGCCGTCTTAACGCATGGGCTCACTAAGCAGTTGCCCTGGTGGCCCCACGAGCATAGGGGCCCCGTAGGTTTGCCAACTTTTCAGTATCTTATTCCGGGAGATTTATTCAGAACCTTCCCTCTTTATTAAAATGTTTAGATGGACCAATCACCCCAGTATCAGCTGTTATACTTACACGCCATCACGCTGTTGCACATACATGTATTGACCTTGATGAAAACAACGTACATGGACTAATTGTACATGAGACATAATCAATACACATAATTTTTTGAAGCCGTAACGCTATAATAAAGTTCTTCTAATAATTTTAACAGTCCATGTCAGTAGCCTCCCCCTGATTTTGTTGGAGGAACCAATAAATATAAACGTAATCCTATCGATAATTTACATTTTTATTCCTGTGAGTGGTTGTGTAGGAAGGACCCCAGTGCACTGTTTTACCCAGGGGCCTATAATGCTGTTAAGACGGCCCTGTGTGGGAGTAAGGATCAGCTGTCCCTACATCCACAAGTACTAAACATTAGAACCAAAGATGGAAGTAATTGGCTATCTGTGATCTCATTAAGGACAGCCCAATACCTCTCTGTTAGTTCCATAAAGGCAGCGCCAGCGGAAGTCAAGTCTATGACTGATTTACGAACCCGTATTCAATGTTCACGTTAGGTGCCCAGTTACCTTGTGGATTCACTTATTCCTTCTGCACCTCTCCTGTAGCAGAGTCTCCAGCACAAACTTTTCTTACACAGAACTCTGCAATTACCGGCTTCATCTTGACGTGCACAGTAATAACCAGGAGGGGGCGCCAGGCGGTTCATAAACAGCATTACATGTACAGGAACATCCTATAAGTTGAGGAGGACAGTTATGCATTTTATGGGCTTACAGCCCATTCTAAGGACTTCTGCAAATCTATTCAACATTACTTATCCTCATTATATATCTGGCCAGATATGTCCCACAGGTTCATCTTTCCCTGATCTTCCATCGCTAGATACTGGGGAGGTCTATCCAAGTTCACTGTCCACCACTGTTCGGATACTGGGCTCTCACCAATCTCTCTATCTCTGCTCGCTATACTGGGAGTCTATCTAAGTTCACTGACCACCACTGTCCGGATACTGGACTCTCACCAACCTCTATATCTCTGCTCGCTAGATACTGGGGGGTCTATCTAAGTTCAATGTCCACCACTGTCCGGATACTGGACTCTCACCAACCTCTATATCTATTCTCGCTAGATACTGGGGGGTCTATCTAAGTTCACTGACCACCACTGTCCGGATACTGGACTCTCACCAACCTCTATATCTCTCCTCGCTAGATACTGGGGGGTCTGTCTAAGTTCAATGTCCACCACTGCCTGGATACTGGACTCTCACCAACCTCTATATCTCTGCTCGCTAGATACTGGGGGGTCTATCCAAGTTCACTGTCCACCACTGTCTGGCTACTGGGCTCTGACCAATCTCTAATCTCTGCTCGCTAGATACTGGGGGTCTATCTAAGTTCACTGACCGCCACGGTCTGGATACTGGGCTCTCACCAATCTCTCTATCTCTGCTTGCTAGACACCGGGTGGTCTATCTAAGTTCACTGACCACCACTGTCTGGATACTGGGCTCTGACCAATCCCTATATCTCTGCTCGCTAGACACCGGGTGGTCAATCTAAGTTCACTGACCACCACTGTCTGGATACTGGGCTCTCACCAATCTCTATATCTCTGCTCGCTAGATACTGGGGGTCTATCTAAGTTCAATGTCCACCACTGTCCGGATACTGGACTCTCACCAACCTCTCTATCTCTGCTCGCTAGATACTGGGTGGTCTATCTAAGTTTACTGATCGCCACTGTATGGATACTGGGCTCTCACCAATCTCTCTGTCCCTGCTCTCTATATTGGGGGTCGATCTAAGTTCACCTACCTGCACTTTTTGGATATTATGCGTAAACGTATTGGGACAAAAAATATAATGCTTGGTGTATCAGCGCAGACGATTGGAAGCTGCCCCCTATTACCTAGGCTATTGATCCATATATAAGCCAAATGCAAAAGAAATTTAGAACAGGTTGGCAACAGAGATGGTGCTACCAATCAGAGTGTATCAATAGATCTTACAACTAAACAGAAACCAAGAGCAAAACAAAAACATGAAAGACAAAATAATACCATGCGAGTCCAAATCAAATCCAAAGGGAGAAACAATATAAAGTTAAAAAAAAGTCTGGTGCCTGAACGTGCCTCAAAATCCAAACTCTCCATGATGTCCAATTGTCATAGACCTTCCTTCGAGATGCCTATTGTATATCTGCGTTGTATGGCGATAATATCTCGTCCTCCTGCGGTAGATGAATAGGAATCCCCACTCGAGTCTGCTCACTCCGTATACAGGGAGATAAAAACGCCACTAATAGTGTATTATCCTTTATACATTTAAATGTAAAAACATACATACCTAAAAAACACATTGGATCCCCAGATGGAGATTTAGCCTCACAAGTAAGGGTGAACTCTTACCCTAATACAGATAAATGTGACTTTTCTTTCTACAAGTAAAAGGAATAAGGCAACAGTCCCTTCCCATGTGCAGTCTCCAGCTGTCTCTGTCGACGCGTTTCGATTTAAAAAAACCTTTATCGAGGCATACGCAAGGCTTTTTTAGACTTTATATTGTTTCTTCCTTCGGATTTGATTTGAACTCACATGGTATTATATTGTCTTCATGTTCTTTTGTTGTTATGCTTTTGTTTTCTGTGTAGTTGTAAGATCTATTTATATACTCTGATTGGCAGTGCCATCTCTGTTCCCAACCTGTTCTAGAAACTGATCGGGACACCCTGAACATTCTTCTATTAAGGTCCTTACCGGTGGCCCCAGGAGGCTTCAGTCACCTTGTTTGAACTTTTATATTACTGTGGATTTACAGAGCAACTGAGAAGCTTTTAATGAAATAATCCTTTGAGTGCAGAAATGAAAAAAAAAACAGACCTTAAGGGTAGATGTGGCAAAATGAAGCAGAAAGAGTAAACATTTGTATTATTATTTTCATTGCATCTTTATTTCCTGGGCTTGGCAGGAGTCGCTGGAACTAGTACAGAAATAGGAGGCCTAAGTAACGATTCAGTTTCATGTTTAATAATTTCTGTTTATAAAGGCAGAACCTCCAGTATACAAGATACATAACGTTTTCTAAGTTAGATAGATATTCACTTACCTGAGGTATAAGGTGGCTGGATGGGGGGTTTCTACGATTCCTCTGCAGCTCCGCACCCTGACCCAACCTCCAGGCGGGAGTTAGGGGGGATTTTAGTGTGGGGCCCAGGAGGAACATTGACAATACTGAATGAGCGACATGATGTCACTCATTCGGCATTTTAACTGCCCCCTAAGCCTTGCCTTGAACATCTAGGTGAGACTAATGGTAGAGCAGGCCCTGGGCATGTTCATCCCAATATTCACAATAGCACATCGAACCTCAAACTGTGAAGTCCAAGTTTTATTATTCTAGACACTGACCCTTTGTCAGTTCTGCTCTGTATTCCTTCCCCTGGTCCCACTCCCACTATCTTTGGGGATCTCTGGAGGCTCTGTTCACAGACCTCTGTTGTTCTCTCTTTAAACCTCTTCTCTCTCTGAAATAGTTACTGCACCACAACCTCTATGCCGACACCATACAAATCTACCTCCATGACCTCTCTCCTTCTCTTTCATCTATGTATCCAATTGCTTCCCTGACACCTCCTCCACCTGGAAGTCCCAACGCTACCTAAAGTTAGTGTCCATTACCATTGACAACATCACACTCTCCCCAGGCCCCCTGTGCCCACTACCATGGTGTCCCGTCCCTGGCACTGTCAGGTTGCCTCCTTCTTTGGAACATTTCCAGAAGACATTCATGGACTTATCTCTACAGTGGGTGCGGCCGCTCCAGGTCCCAGATGTGAGCGGTGCCGGCCAATGTCGGTCCACCAGCCTGTGGAGCGGAGCCCCAGAAGAGCAGTGCAGGGCCCTCAGGAGGGCAGTCCGGCATCTCTGGCCCATCCCCCAAGTTTTGATGTGGTGCTGGCAATGTCGTGTTCTACCCCTGCTAGAATACGCACCTAGGCCGGAGCTTGAGAGTAATTAGGTCAGTTTCTTATGTCATTTTAATACACACGTTTTCCAGCAGGGTAGTTGCTCTTGATCTAGCAGTTTGGAAGTTGAGGGTGTGGTGAGGCAGCATAACTGAAGTACCATGACTGTTACCCGGTGTAGTACTGTGACCATGACGGAAAGGGCTGTCACTGACCATGGGTGGGGAGTTATGTTGCTCTGGACAAGTTTCACCAGAATCCCGCAAGAACCAGCCTGGAAGAATGAGCAGTGGTATTTGGCTGCCGTACTCTAATTCCTCAGGTAGGGATTGGAGAGCAGCTGCGGCCGAGCACTTTCTGGTAGCGCCAGCTTTTTGGTCATGGATCCAGGAGGTACAATGCATCCTACGAGTCCCAGGAGGGAAAGAGCAGCAATAGGGATACCATTCTGCAGAATTAATTTCAAGCTGCCCACCCTAACCTACAACTCCCTAACCAGTGGCTCCCCTACATACAATTCTGATACACCCCATCTCCATTCCACCTCTGACCTACACCTCTTCTCCATTCTAATAAACACCTCTCACTCTAACCTCCAAGACTTATCCTGTGCTGCTCCCCACTTATGGAATTACAACCCTATCTGACACATTTATCCGGAACCTTCAGTCTTACAAGCACTCTCTCAACATTCCTTCCAAGATTACCCTCTCTATGGTTATCCCAACAGTGTACTGTGTGGGGTGTAGTGATGTGTGTGGGGTGTCAGTGTAAGGAGTGAGTACATGGTGTAATGTGTGGGGTGTAGTGAGGTGTGTAGGGTGTGAGCAGGTGGGGGGGAATGCCTGAACGCCCAAAACTCAACAGGGAATAATGGCTCCTGTTTTCATGTGCCGGGCACTCGTTTTACTGTAAGGGAAAGGGGGAAATACGGGAGGGGCAGCTCCACAAGGTGAGTGCACCCCAGGAACAGCCCTCGCTGAGCTATACTCATGGAAGCGGGTCTACGACGGCGACTCCCTCTATCCCTGTGGCTTCAGGATTAAAACAAGGGAGACCAAGCCACACAGAACAATCCCTTCCCCCAACACCCCAGGTACTCACCAAATCCTGAGGGACCACTACGAGACGCACCGTACTTTTGTTCTCCTCAAACAGAATCCTCCCTCTCACACGTCTTTGGCTGTCCTTACCACTGGAACTCTGTCACTCGACAGGCCTCCACACGCGGCTGTTACGCCCCTGGGCCTTGTGCCTGACCTAACTGAGGCTTTGTATACTCACCTGCTTCACGCAGGAAACTCCGCTTGCCGTGCCGTCTTCGGGTCCTCCAGATCCTCCAGCCGACTGCGCCTTTTCTCTGCTTCGGCGCTTGTGTCCCCGCTGTCTTCTTGGCGGGGGCACTCTTAGCCCTTACAAGGGCTTTCCACTGACGTTTTCCTCCCCGGCTCTTTCTCTTGCCACGTCATCTTCACGTGGCAGGGTAGCTCCCAGCACTTACAAGGGCTCCCTGCCACTTTCGCCGGCGTCTCCGCCGCTGGACGTCCCATGACATCATCTTCCTTCTCCGCTGGCGAACTGGACTCAAGATGGCGGCGCCCAGCGGCATATATAGCAGCCGGCGTGCAAACATCACTTGCTGGTGTTGCAAGCCCTGATTGGCTCACCGCGGCGCCAACAGTTTAAATGGCCGGAGGTGAGCCAGGATTGGCTCACCTCTCCGGCCTCCGATTGGTCAGCAGGAGGAGGTGAGTCCTGATTGGCTCACTTGCCCTCTGCTGCCAGGACCTGTCAGGAAGAATGGAAGTACTCACCGCTGGAAGGCAGGACCGGTGAATAGCTGGAAGTCTCTTCTTTCTTCGCCCTCTTCTTGGGCACAGCAGCTGCAGGGGTACACAGTGTAATATGTGGGGTGTAGTGATGTGTGTAGGGTGTTAGTGTAAGTAGTGGGTACACAGTGTAATGTGTGGGGTGTAGTGATGTGTTTAGGATGTTAGTGTAAGGAGTTGGTACACAGTGTAATGTGTGGGGTGTAGTGATGTGTGTAGGGTGTTAGTGTATGGAGTGGGTACATGGTGTAATGTGTGGGGTGTAGTGATGTGTTTAGGGTGTTAGTGTAAGGAGTTGGTACACAGTGTAATGTGTGGGGTGTAGTGATGTGTGTAGGGTGTTAGTGTATGGAGTGGGTACTTGGTATAATGTGTGGGGTGTAGTGATGTGTTTAGGGTGTTAGTGTAAGGAGTTGGTACACAGTGTAATGTGTGGGGTGTAGTGATGTGTGTAGGGTGTTAGTGTATGGAGTGGGTACTTGGTGTAATGTGTGGGGTGTAGTGATGTGTTTAGGGTGTTAGTGTAAGGAGTTAGTACACAGTGTAATGTGTGGGGTGTAGTGATGTGCGTAGGGTGTTAGTGTATGGAGTGGGTGCATGGTGTAATGTGTGGGGTGTAGTAATGTGCTTAGGGTGTATGAAGTAGGTGGTAAAGTGTAATCCATGGGTGTTCAGTACTGTGTGTACTGTACAAGGAATTTATTATAATGTTTGCGGATTTATTGTTGTATAGAAAGTTGTTGTGTTTTATATCACATTATGGAAGGACTTCCTCACATTGTTTTGCAGTTGAGATAATTGTACTAACAGCTTTTCCTGGTGTCTATTTAAATTTGTGGCTAAATCCCAATAACTTAAATGAATCATGTAATGCCTAAAGTGATGGCTGTCACCCAGCAGTTGGTGTGGCTCCAACTGACTGTACACACCCAATGTAACCCGTGTTTTACTTGTGTTGGACATGTCTGGTGTGGACAGTGGGGGATACGGTATTATATGAGAGTTTTACTGTAGACAGTGCTGTACGTAGCGTAATGTGATCTGGTACATTACAGGCCCCAGGACCAGCCGCAAGAAAAGGGTAAAGCTTAGTGTGGTAACAAGAGCCACAAAGCTTTGTGTGGCAGATCCTACGGGACATGCTAAGGAACATGCTAAAGAATGCAATTTTCATCATAATCATCATCATCATCATCAACATTTATTTATATAGTGCCAGCAGATTCCGTAGCGCTTTACAATTGGGAACAAACAGTAATAATACAATACTGGGTAATACATACAGACAGAGAGGTAAGAGAACCCTGCTCGAAAGCTTACAATCTATGGGACATGGGGAGTTTGAAGCACAAGGGCATGTGCTACATCATATTGCACACTGGACCAGCTAGACTGCACAGGTAAAAGTATTGAGTGGGCTGTGTGCTCAATCACACAGCAATGTTGGTCAGAGGGTTGTTGTCTTGTGTTAGCAGTGTAGAGGGTGGTAATAGGGTAACCTAGGGAGATTAAGAGGGTGGTAGAGGAATATTATAAGCTTGTCTGAAGAGGTGGATTTTCAGAGAACATTTGAAGACTATAGGAAAGTCTGATTGTGCAAGGTAGTGAATTCCACAAAGTGGGTGCAGCCCGAAAAAAGTCCTGTAACCGGGAATGGGAGGATGTGATGAGAGTGGAAGAGAGATGCAGATCTTGTGCAGAACGGAGGTGTCGAGTTGGGAGATATTTTGAGACAAGTGAGGAGATGTATGATGTTGATGGCCTTGTATGTAGAAGAATTTTATATTAGATTTGTTGAAAAGCAGGCAACCAATCTCAGAGTGGCTCAGCAGACGAAAAACGATTTGCAAGGAAAATCAATCTAGCCGCTGCGTGCAAAATAGATTGTAGAGGCTCGAGTCTGATTTTGGGAAGACCAGTAAGGAGGGAATTACAATAGTCGATGCAGGAGATGATGAGTGCATGAATTGAAGTTTTTGCAGTGTCTTGTGTGAGATATGTACGTATTCTTCAAATAATTTTAAATGTATGTAGCATGATGTAAGTATAGAGTTGATGTGGGGAACAAAGGATAGTTGCGAGTCTAGGATTACAGCTAGGCAGCGAGCTTGTGGGGTGGGATTTATGGTCATGTTGTCAACAGAAATAGAAATTTAGGCAGTAAGCTTCTGTTTTTGGGTGGGAACATTATTATTTTGTTTGTCACGAGCCGCGGCAGTACTCACAGCCGCCACGGCTCGCTTCCCGTGCGCCCTGGCGTCCCGGCCATCACCATGACGACCGGGACGTCACTTCCTCCCAACTCCCGACCGTTCCCGAGGCAGCGGTCAGACGCCCCTCAGTGTAGCGCCGCGTCCCAGCAACAGGGGGCAGCCGGGCGCGTGCGCAGAAATACTTAATAGCCTGGTGGCTATTTGGCCTTAATTTAATAATTAGCCAGCCCCTGGGTCTGCTTGCAGAGCTAGGCTCTGATTGGTCCACCTGTATATTTAAGGCTGTGAGTTCTGCAAACTCACTGCCGGTTATAGTTCTGTATCCAGTCTGCTAAGCCTGCTCTCTGCCTTGTTCCTGTCTATTAGACTTGCTGTTGTTTTCCCGTGTATGACCCTTGGCTTGGATTTGGACTTTGCTTGTGAACCTCGTGACCCTGACCTCTGGCTTGAATACCAACCTCCCTGCCTGCTCGTGACCCCTGACCTCAGCTTGTTTATTGGTACCGTTGTCTGCTCCCGGCCCCTGACCTCTGCTTGGATTCCACTCCGCTTGCCTGGGTTCTCCCCAGCCGGTACACATTTCACGACCCTCTGTCAGTCTGCAGCCCAGTCTGTCCCCACCATCAGGGGCTCCAGTGAACACCTGACTGGCAGAGTAGACTCCGGGTTGTGTTGTGCCGGCTGGAGGGCTTCCTAACATTATAACCGGCCTAAAAACAGACGTTCCGGAGACGAAGTTTGAGATGGATGGAAGCGGAACTTCACCGTCTCCGGCGCAAGCCCTAGCGGGCCATGTGGAGTCCCTGTACCAAATGATCCAGGGATTGTCTGAGCGTTTGTCTGTTCAAGAAGAGGCTGCGAAAACCTCACAACCCACTCCAAGCTCTACCTGTGAACCTAAAATGAACTTACCGGATCGGTTCTCCGGACATAGATCCCTGTTCCGGAATTTCAGAGAGAGCTGCAAGCTCTTTTTTCGGTTGAGACCCCGCTCCTCTGGTTCCGAGCAGCAACGAGTTGGGCTTATCATTTCCCTCCTACAGGGTGACCCCCAGACCTGGGCCTTTTCCTTGCCGCAGACCAGTCCTGCCATGCAGTCAGTGGACACCTTCTTCGAGGCATTAGGTCTATTATATGATGACCCGGATCGAATGGCCTCCGCTGAAGCCCATCTACGGGCCTTGAAACAAGACCGGCGCTCGGCAGAGGAATACTGCGCTGAATTTTGTAGATGGTCACCCGACAGTGGATGGAATGACCCTGCCTTACGTAGTCAGTTTCGCCTAGGCCTGTCGGAACAGATTAAAGACTCTTTGGTGCAATACCTGACTCCTACCTCATTGGAGGAACTGATGCACCTCGCCATTAAAATTGACAGGGGAATTAAGGAAAGGAATTCTGAGAAGGAGGCATCTTCTTTTCCATCTGCCCTGATTCCTGTTACCACAGATGGTGAGGAGCCTATGCAATTAGGAGCGTACCGTCTCTCCCCCGAGGAAAGAGATAGGAGTCGATCACAAGGCCTATGTCTCTATTGTGGCACTAAGGGCCATTTCTCCTGTTCCTGTCCTAATAAGCCGGGAAAAGAGCATGCCTAAGGAATGAGGGGAGAGTTCACCTAGGTCTGCAAATTGTTTCCCCAAAAAATGCTGTATTAATTCCTGCACGGCTCACGTCCAGTTCTGGATCTGTGGACCTGTCGGCCTTCATTGACAGCAGAGCTGCAGGCAACTTCCTCGACATCGGGTTTGCCCGCTCTGCTGGAATTCCAATGGTAAAGCTCAAATCCGCCATTACTGTATGTGGCCTAGATGGGAGTCCTTTGCCTGGTGGCAAGATTACCTGGGAGACCCCACTATTACAGTTGAACATTGGAGCTCTCCATTCTGAGTCTATTACATTCTTCCTTATCGAATGTCCGTCAGTTCCTTTGATTCTGGGCCATCCTTGGCTTTCCTGTCACAACCCTGTTGTGGATTGGGAGAAAGGAGAGATTGTTTAGTGGAGCTCGTATTGTTCACAGTCTTGCTTGACACTGCCTCTGCGGATGATCCAGTCTATTCCGGAGCAACTTCCCTCACCATACCACGAGTTCTGGGATGTGTTTTCCAAGAAAGCTGCGGATACTTTGCCACCTCACCGTGACTTTGACTGCGCCATCGAGCTCATACCTGGTTCCAAGTTACCCAAGGGATGCTTGTATTCTCTCTCGGGCCCCGAGACCAAGTCCATGCAGGATTATATTGAGGAGAATTTGGAAAAGGGCTTCATCAGGCCATCCAAATCTCCAGTAGGAGCTGGATGTTTCTTTGTGTCTAAAAAGACGGGGGATTAAGACCATGTATTGACTACAGAGGATTGAACCTCATCACGGTCAAAAACACCTATCCACTCCCTCTCATCTCCGTATTGTTCGACCAGTTAAGAGGTGCAACCGTCTTCACCAAAATCGATCTTTGGGGTGCATATAACCTCATACGGATCAGAGAAGGAGATGAGTGGAAGACGGCATTCAATACGCTTTCTGGCCACTACGAATATCTGGTCATGCCGTTTGGCCTCAGTAATGCACCTGCTGTGTTTCAAGATCTGATTAATGAAGTGCTACGGGAGTTCCTTGATTGTTTTGTGGTTGTCTATTTAGACAATATTCTCATCTATTCCAAGTCATTAACTGTACATCGGGGTCACGTCAAACAGGTCCTACAGAAATTGCGAGAACACCACCTTTACGCCAAATTAGAAAAGTGCGAGTTTGAGGTGCAGAAGGTATCCTTCCTAGGTTATGTAATTTCTTCGGAAGGGTTCTCCATGGATCATCATCATCATCAACATTTATTTATATAGCGCCAGCAAATTCCGTAGCGCTTTACAATTGGGAACAAACATTAATAAGACAATACTGGGTAATACAGACAGAGAGGTAAGAGAACCCTGCTCGAAAGCTTACAATCTATAAGACAATGGGAGTTAGAAACACAAGGGCATGTGCTACATCATATTGCACAATGGACCAGCCAGACTGCAAAGGTAAAAGTACTGAGTGGGCTGTGTGTGTTGCAATGTTGGTCAGAAGGTTGTTGTCTTGCGTTAGCAGTGTAGAGGATGGTAATAGGGTAATCTAGGGAAATTAAGATGATGGTTGAGGACTATCATAACTTTGTCTGAAGAGGTGGGTTTTCAGTGAACGCTTGAAGGTTTGAAGACTAGAGGAAAGTCTTACTGTGCGTGGGAGGGAATTCCACAAAGTGGGTGCAGCCCGGAAAAAATCCTGTAACCGAGAATGGGAGGATGTGATGAGAGTGGAGGAGAGACGTAGATCTTGTGCAGAACGGAGGTGTCGAGTAGGGAGATATTTCGAGACAAGTGAGGAAATGTATGTCGGTGCAATTTTGTTGATGGCCTTGTATGTTAGTAGAAGAATTTTATATTGGATTTGTTGAAATACAGGCAGCCAATGTAGAGACTGACAAAGTGGCTCAGTAGAGGAATAACAGTTTGCAAGGAAAATCAGTCTAGCCGCTGCGTGCAAAATAGATTGTAGGGGTTCAAGTCTGACTTTGGGAAGACCAGTAAGGAGGGAATTGCAATAGTCGATGCGGGAGATGATGAGTGCATGAATTAATGTTTTTGCGGTGTCTTGTGTCAGATATGTGCGTATTCTGGAAATGTTCTTTAGGTGTATGTAACATGATTTAGATATAGAGTTGATGTGGGGAATAAAAGACAGTTGTGAATCAAGGATTACACCTAGGCAACAAGCTTGCGGGGTGGGATTTATGGTCATGTTTTCGACAGAAATAGAAATGTCAGGCAGGACAAGGTCCAAGCTATCCTGGATTGGGTGCGATCAAATAATCTCAAAGAGGTGCAGAGGTTCCTGGGCTTCGCCAATTATTATAGAAGATTCATTCGTGGCTTTGCTGATATTGGGGCTCCTATTGTCTCCCTGACCCGCAAAGGAATGGATTCCACTAATTGGTCGCCTCAAGCAATAGCTGCATTTGAAGTCTTGAAAAAGGCCTTTGTATCCGCTCAGGTCCTTAGACACCCAGATCCTAAAAAACCATTTGTTCTTGAGGTCGACGCTTCTGATGTCGGTGCTGGTGCTATTTTGTCTCAGAAGGACTCTCATATTATTATTATTCATTTTTATTTATAAGGCGCCACTCAGTGTCCGTAGCGCCGTACAGGGACAAACAAGTACAGTACAAGGTGGGACTGCAAAATACAGTAAACAATAAGCACAGTAACTCAGTAAGCTCAGAGCACAGCTAGAGAGAGGGGGGAGGGAAGACCGGCAGGCGCCGGAGCCCAAGAGGAAGGGTGTGGATGACGGGGAGACCCCCAGAGGGGTGGGGGGAAAGGTAGCTGGAGAGCAGAGTTAAATGTGCAGGACACAGGAAGAGATGGCCCTGCTCAAGAGAGCGTACAATCTAAGGGGAGGGGTAGACAGACAGAGAGACACGGGGTGAGAGGGAGAGAAGGGGAAACGGAGGCAGATTCAGGGGAGGGGGAAGAGGGGAGGGAGGCAGAAAAGGTAGGAAGTTAAGTGGGAGACTGGAAGGCTTTGAGAAAGAGGTGGGTTTTTAGAGCCCGTTTGAAACTGGACAGAGTAGGGGATGTTCTGATGAAGGGAGGGAGCTTGTTCCAGTGGAGGGGGGCAGTGCGGGAGAAGTCTTGGATTCGCGCATGTGAGGAGGTAATCAGGGGAGGAGAGGCGACGGTCGTTGGCAGATCGGAGAGGGCGGGATGGAGCGTGAATACTCACCGTCTGCACCCATGTGCTTACTTTTCTCGCAAGTTCTCTTCGGCAGAAGCCAACTATGATGTGGGTAACCGAGAACTATTGGCAATTAAGTGGGCCTTTGAGGAGTGGCGTCATTGGCTGGAGGGTGCTACTCATCAGATTTCCGTTATTACGGATCATAAAAACCTACAATATATTCAGTCGGCCAAACGTCTGAACCCCAGACAGGCCCGTTGGTCGCTGTTCTTCACTCGATTCGATTTTGTGATCACCTACCGACCAGGTTCTAAGAATGTCCGAGCAGATGCTCTCTCCAGAAGCTTCCTGGCTAATCATGTTCCAATTACGAACCCAGAACCTCTCATTTCCTCTTCCATAATCCACGCTGGCTTAACCCAAGACCTGAGCGTTATACTCCAAAGGTTTCAAAGGATAGCCCCTGATAATACACCGGAGGGACGTTTATTTGTGACGGTTCATTTAAGGAAGGCGGTTCTTGCAGAAGCTCATCCCGGAATCCGGAAAACGTTAGAAGTCTTATCCCGTACTGTATGGTGGCCATCGTTACTTATTGATGTCAGGAGTTATGTTCTCTCTTGCCAGGAATCGTCCAGTAGGTCAGTTGATTCCATTGCCCGTTCCTGCAAAACCCTGGACTCATTTGTCCATGGACTTTATAGTCGATCTGCCACTCTCTGCATGACACAACACCATATGGGTTGTAGTAGATCGATTTAGCAAGATGTCTCACTTCATACCATTAACCAGGCTCCCTAGTGCTCGAAATCTGGCTCTCCTGTTCATCCAGCATATATTCCGCCTCCATGGTCTTCCGGTTGACATTGTTTCGGACCATGGGTCCCAATTCATAGCACAATTCTGGAAATCGTTCTGTTCCCTTCTTGGCATCAAGGTCAGTCTTTCATCCGCATACCACCCTCAGTCTAATGGGCAAACTGAAAGGGTTAACCAGTCCTTAGAGCAGTTCCTGCGTTGTTACACTTCGGAGTTTCATAACAACTGGTCCTCCTTGTTACCCTGGGCGGAGTTTGCCTATAATAATTTGTGTCATGCATCCACTCAAATTTCTCCATTTTACTGCAATTTTGGTTATCATCCCAGATCCAATTCCCTGTGCTCTCTCAAGTCCGCTGGTATTCCGGAAATTCATTCCACAGTCAGGGATCTCAAGGTCACCTGGAGGAAGGTACAGTCATCATTGAAACGAGCCTCATTCTTTGCAAAAAAAAATTCGGACCGTCACCGTACCACCTGCTCCCTCAAAGAGGGCCAGAAAATGTGGCAGTCCACGTGCAATATTAGACTCAGACAGCCTTGCAGGAAACTGGGGCCTAAATTCATCGGTCCTTTCCCCATTATCAAGCAGATCAATGCTGTAGCTTTCACATTGAAAATTCCTGCTTCGTTGAGGATCCCCAACACGTTCCATTGCTCCCTCCTTAAGCCTGTGTTATATTCTAATCTATCTCAATCGTTAAGTTCGCCTGTGCAGAATAGGAACAAACCGCAGAGTTATACCATTCAGAAGATTCTCGACTCTAAAAGAGTGCAGGGGCAGGTGCACTTCCTAGTACAGTGGAAAAATCGTGGACTAGAAGAGCGGTCCTGGGTCCCGCAAAGACAATTGTACGCTCCAAGACAGTTGAAGGAATTTTTTCGGGGATTTCCTAAGAAACCTGGGTGTCGGGGTTCCTTAACCCCTTTTCAAGGGGGCGTACTGTCACGGCGCGGCGGCTGTGAGTACCGCCGCGGCTCGCTTCTCGTCACCATGATGACCGGGACGTCACTTCCTCCCAACTCCCGACCGTTGCCAACGGTCAGACGCCCCGCAGTGTAGCGCCGCATCCCGGCAACAGGGGACAGCCGGGCGTGTGCGCAGAAATACTTAATAGCCTGGGGGCTATTTGGCCTTAATTTATTAATTAGCCAGCCCCTGGGTCTGCTTGCAGAGCTAGGCTCTGATTGGTCCACCTGTATATTTAAGGCAGTGAGTTCTGCAAACTCACTGCCGGTTATAGTTCTGTATCCAGTCTGCTAAGCCTGCTCTCTGCCTTGTTCCTGTCTATTAGACTTGCTGTTGTTTTCCAGTGTATGACCCTTGGCTTGGATTTGAACCTTGCTTGTGAACCTCGTGACACTGACCACTGGCTTGAATACCAACCTCCCTGCCTGTTCGTGACCCCTGACCTCAGCTTGTTTATTGGTACCGTTGTCTGCTGCCGGCCCCTGACCTCTGCTTGGATTCCACTCCGCTTGCCTGGGTTCTCCCCAGCCGGTACACACTTCATGACCCTCTGTCAGTCTGCAGCCCAGTCTGTCCCCACCATCAGGGGCTCCAGTGAACACCTGACTGGCAGAGTAGACTCCGGGTTGTGTTGTGCCGGCTGGAGGGGTTCCTAACATTGTTTTCGAAAGATTGAGTTTGAGTTGGCGAGAGGACATCCAAGATGAAATGGCAGAAAGACAGTCAGTAACGCGAGACAACACAGATGGTGAAAGATTAGGAGAGGATAGATTTGTGCATCATCCGCATAGAGATGATACTGAAATCCAAAGGATCTTATTAGTTTTCCAAGAGAAGTGGTGTAGATAGAGAATAGCAGAGGACCTAGTACTGAGCCTTATGGTCTCCAACTGATAGAGGAAGCGGAGTAGAGGTGGATCCAGAGAAACTAACACTGAATGAGCGATTAGAACAGTAGGATGAGAACCGGGATAGGACAGTGCCTTCAAGACCTAGGGATTGTAGCGTTTGTATGAGGAGAGAGTGGTCAACAGTGTCAAATGCAGCAGAGAGATCCAGGAGAAGAGAGTAATCACCTTTAGTTTTAGCAGTGATCAGATCATTGACCACCTTGGTCAGCGCAGTCTCTGTGGAGTGTTGACAGCTTGAGTTATCCTTAGCTGCTCGTAGCTGTGGATCTCTGGGTGGGTTAAAATGACTCTGGTTGTCCTAGATCAGGATGTCCACAGTAGAGTGAGACAGAGCTTTGGGGCCGGTGGATGAATGCAGGAGTAGGAAGACGAGGGTAAAACATTACATTCTAGTACATCAGCAAAATAATGGATATTATTAAGTAAGAAGTAATGGATATGAATAGACAGCATGCAGTGGTGATGTATTGGGTAGTGGGAGAGAGTGTTAGTATGTGAATCTAGGAAGGTGAATACGAGGTTATGTGCGTGAATAGGAAATCGGGCTGAGGAGAGATACACCGGAGAAATTAAAGAACTGAGGTAGTCTAACAAGACGTAAGGTATAAAATGGACCCGTAAAATAATTGAAAGCTTATACTTAGAGATAATAGACAAGAAAGCAATATATAGAATGGTAAAAGAGGAGAGTTTATAAATGAGAATGATAACAAAAATAATATACATAAAATGAAAACCACAGAAGTGTTCTGCTGTGTAATTAGCCACATTTAAAAATTCATGGCTTTCTCGGTGGATTTTCGGTAAACTTATAAAAACCTATTGAGGAAGCCATGGATTAGGTGGCGAAACGCGTTTGCATTAGTTACCCAGCTGACCTCTACCATAACCGTTTGAATCGCCTCTTTATTATTTTCATTTATGTATCACTAGCTCTTAGCACAGACGGTACCGCTGCGATGACTGTTCCGTTAATGCCATCTAAGGCTAGAGCGTTAACAGATGAGACTATTGGAGAAAAATGTAATGATTAAATAAATAGTGTTGTTCAGCGCAGGTCTCTTTAAATGAAAATGAGCTAAATTGCTGAATCATCCCGAATGCCGGCAATTCCTCAGAGGTCACGTTATACTAATCACCTGCACCAGACACAACAACTGACAAATATGTCTTATGAAGGGGTTAGGCTCTTGTTTTACATGACATTGTTATGCTGTGCTTTATTTATTGCATGTCTTGTGTATATGCTTTATGCTGATGCTTCATTAATGATATACTCCTTTATAACTGACTTTACACACATGTATAGACACAAATAAATAGTTTTTTAGCTTTCTTTTGTAAACCAGCTGTGAGGGACAAATATCCCCGCAGTTATTTTTGTTTTTTCGTTAGTGTCTGTCCCCTGGAAGAATGTTTTAGTATATTCGCTGATCATTTTTAGGAAGGGCACCCCACCCAGCGGGAACCCCACCCGAGGTTCTAGAATTTACTCTGTGTGACTGGCAAAGGTTTTCTGGTGTTTACATGACAATAAGGCGCTGTGTCTCCGAAAACCAAACACAGTGCAGGGTCTGTGAATTATTAGACAGAGAAAGGTTATTTTTCTCTCTAAAACACGACGATGGCAGACTGGCAAAATAATGTCTAAAAATATATTTAAAATGCAATACCTAAAAGGTGGTAACAAACAACTATGCTAAAATATATCCTATAAAACCCTCTTTAATCTCTTACTATGCAATTTTGCTTCTCACTGCTTAGTAGACTCTACCCCATAGTTTATAAGGCTTGAGACCTGGAAAGAAGCCTTATTGTGTAGAGTCCATTCGGGTATGACTACTTGCTCATGCTAAGTCCAAGATGAAGCCATCAATACACGTCCAGTGGTCATCTGGGGACATGGTGATCGACCTGATGCTAAGAGACTGGAGGAGCTGCTGAGGGGAACAGTGTAGAGGTTGGAAGGTAGAGTGACAGCCGTAAGGCATGTAAGTGTCAGCTCTTGCTCAGAGCCAATGATTCAATGTCGAAAATATGTATTGCAAGAACTAAGTGTGCTGGAGAAGTCTAATAAAGGAGTAGGTGTTTTTGGAGAGACGGTCTTTGATCCATTTATATGTAAAGTGTACTGCACCTTACACTGTGTCATCTAACTGGTTTTACACTCAAACCCTCCAGCCCTGGGGATACAAGAGCGACTGAACTCAACGTTGAGTAGGTGGGCGGTGCACCTCCATCACTCGCTGGTTGTATAAAGTATTATCCCCAGGCAACATACAGGTTTGGTGATTGATAAGATGGGGAAGAGCGCCTTATAATCAATCTTGACCTTCTACACGCCTGTGCTCCGCTTTGAAGTTGGCGTGATAGAACAACGTGTATGGAATTACCCTCAGCGGGTTCTGATGTTTGTTGTCTAACATTGGGGACTATTTAAGATTTTTCAGATTGTTGCCCCGGTATCATCTGTCATCGCAATGACGACTGATGTCTTTTTGCACAATTTACTATAGAAGTTATGACGGAGCAGCACATTCCGTAGGAGGCCGTCCCTGCAATGACTTTTTTCTAATGAAGACTCCGGTTTTGACCTGGAGTAGTTACTGCGCATTCGCGACCTGTCCAGCGATATTCTCCCCGTAGGAGTGAATGCCTAACGCCAGACAAAGGCCACATCGCAGTTCCCACTGCTGAATTGTGTCATAATTTTCCTAATTTACTCAAAAATGCCTAAACCATGTGGAAAAAGCCATTTCCGCATTAGTTTAGGGCGTCATAAATAGGCCCGTTGATATATATTGGGGGGACGTCCCCAGGTAATGCTGTGGAAGGGTACAGAGAACGCTCACTAGTTACACTTAGAGGATGTCATATATTAAAACTGGAGCACTTCAGAAATCTAGTAGATATTTTGGGGGGAGGGATAGGGGTCTTCGTCTCTGCGCTGCATTAATACTCTAAAATCTATTTATTTCTCACTTTGGTCTATGCTGAAGTTCATTGTTCTCTTTGAATCTCAGAAGTGTCATCATGTTGGTAACAATGGACAAGACCCATTTACTTGCAGCTTCTGGATACCAAAATCGTTGCATGTTGGACGTAAAATGGGAAATAAAGGTCCATCTTCAATTAAAAATATCTCACACAATGGGCCTGATTCATGTTTGGTCGTCTGTTTCCTGTGTAATAATAGCTCTGCCTAGATACAGACATTATGGCAGTAAACACAATTGCATGCAATTCAGCACGGTGGCTCAGTGGTTAGCACTTCTGCCTCACAGCACTGGGGTCATACGTTCAATTCCCGACCATGGCCTTATCTGTGTGGAGTTTGTTTGTTCTCCTTGTGTTTGCCTGGGTTTCTTCCGGGTGCTCCGGTGTCTTCCCACACTGCAAAAACATACGAGTAGGTTAATTGTCTGCTATTAAATTGTCTCTCTCTCTCTCTGTCTGTGTGTGTATGTTAGGGAATTTAGACTGTAAGCTCCAATTGGGCAGGGACTGATGTGAGTGAGTTCTCTCTACAGTGCTGCGGAATCAGTGGCGCTATATAAATAAATGGTGATGATGATGATGATGATGAATTCATAACGTAGGCCATGTACAGTCGGGGCATTTGGAACCAGATGTGCTGATTCAAGCCCTGTCTTTGTAATAGTCTTGTCCTGGTTCACCTCTTACCTTGCTGACCGATCCTTCTCCGTCACCACCTCTGGATCTCTCTCCCCCCGTCCACCCTTCCAGTCAGAGTCCCCCAGGGCTCTGTCCTGGGACCCTTACTCTTCTCTCTCTACACCTCTTCCCTGGGTGAACTCATCAGCTCCTATCGTCTTAACTACCACCTCTACGCTGACGACACTCAACTATACCTCTCCTCTCCTGATATCTCTCCCTCCCTCTTATCTAGGGTGTCCGCCTGCCTCTCTGCCATCTCCTCCTGGATGTCCTCTCGATTCCTCAAACTTAACTTCGCCAAAACTAAACTCATAGTCTTTCCTCCCTCTCATACCTCGCCCCCTTCTGACCTCTCTATCACTGTCGACAGCACCTCTATCTCCCCTGTCCCCCAACTTCGCTGCCTCAGTGTCATCCTCGACTCCTCTCTCTCCTTTGGCCCCCACATTCTCTCTCTTGCTAAATCCTGCCTCTTCCAGCTGCGTAACATCGCTCGCATCCAGCCCTTCCTCTCCCAAGATGCCACCAAATGTCTTATTCACTCTCTGATCATTTCCCACTTGGACTACTGCAACCTCCTCCTTACTGGCCTCCTCCACTCTCACCTCGCTCCCCTTCGACCTGTACTTAATGCAGCCGCTAGGCTCATCTACTTTTCTCGCCGCTCCTCTTCTGTCTCCCCCCTTTACCAGTCCCTTCACTGGCTCCCCTTTCCCTTCAGAATCCTGTTCAAGCTCCTCACTCTTACATACAAGGCCCTCGCCAACTCCACTGCACCCTACATCTCCACCCTCCTCTCTATTCATGCTCCATCCCGCCCTCTCCGATCTGCCAATGACTGTCGCCTCTCTTCCCCCCTGATCACCTCCGCCCATGCGCGTATCCAAGACTTCGCCCGCGCTGCCCCCCTCCACTGGAACAAGCTCCCTCCCTCTATCAGAACTTCCCCTAATCTGTCCAGTTTCAAACGGGCTCTAAAAACCCACCTTTTTCTTAAAGCCTTCCAGTCTCCCACTTAATTTCCTACCTTTTCTTCTACCTCTTCCCCTTCATTCCCCTTCATTCCCCTTCCCTCTCTCCCCCGTGTCTCTCTGTCTGTCTACCCCACCCCTTAGATTGTACACTCCTTTGAGCAGGGTCATCTCTCCTCCTGTCTTCACCACTCTTAACTCGGCTCTCCAGCTACCTAGCTCTCCTCCTCGAGGACCCTCTCCCCCCCCCCCCCCCGTCCCCTCTCGCTCCTTCCTCTTCCCTCTGGGGGTCTCCCTGTCATCCGGGCCCTCCCTCTCGGGCTCAGCCGAATGCAGGACCTTCCCCTCTCCCCTCTCCCGCCACTGTAGCTGTGCTTTGAGCTCACCGAGTTACTGTGCTTATTGTTTACTGTACTGTGCTGTCTCACCTTGTATTGTAACTTTGTTTGTCCCTGTACGCTACGGACACCTAGAGGTGCCCTATAAATAAAAATTAATAATAATAATAAAAATAATAATAATAAGTACAGTTGGTGCCAGGTGGATCATTTGCACCCACTACAGAGCCGGTGTCTGCGCCGACTGATAGTGATGACTGACACGGCAGAGTCTTTGTTTTAAAAGTTACACATATTTGTGCCACTAACTATCATAGAACAACTGAATGCAACTAAGTTATACTATAAAAACGCTTTGTATGTACAGTAATCATTGAAAGCAACTTTACGTAAATAATATAAAAAATATTTGAAAAATAATTCTACAAATAATTTTACTGTTAAGAGCTGTTCTTTGATGTTTTAACAAAATGTTATACATTCTGATGTGACCTTATTTCTGCATGTACTGCCCATGTCCTGCAGTCTGTTCTGTCTACATGCGGCAAGTAACGTTTGGGCAGAATGTACTAACACCCAGATTCAAATGGAAACCTTGAGATGCGCTTGGATCTGAACACGGCAGGTCCTACGCTGGCGTTCAGTGATCACATACGGCAGGTCCTACGCGGGCGTTCAGTGATCACATACGGCAGGTCCTACATGGGCGTTCAGTGATCACATACGACAGGTCCTACGCGGGCGTTCAGTGATCACATACGGCAGGTCTTACGCGGGCGTTCAGAGATCACATACGGCAGGTCCTACGCGGGCGTTCAGTGATCACATACGGCAGGTCTTACGCGGGCGTTCAGAGATCACATACGGCAGGTCCTACATGGGCGTTCAGTGATCACATACGGCAGGTCCTACGCGGGCGTTCAGTGATCACATACGGCAGGTCTTACGCGGGCGTTCAGAGATCACATACGGCAGGTCCTACGCAGACGTTCAGTGATCACATACAGCAGGTCCTACGCTGGCGTTCAGTGATCACATACGACAGGTCCTACGCAGGCGTTTAGTGATCACATACGGCAGGTAATACGCAGGCGCTCAGTGATCACATACGGCAGGTCCTACGCTGGCGTTCAGTGATCACATACGGCAGGTCCTACGCAGGCGTTCAGTGATCACATACGGCAGGTCATACACAGACGTTCAGTGATCACATACGGCAGGTCCTACGCTGGCGTTCAGTGATCACATACGGCAGGTCCTACGCAGGCGTTCAGTGATCACATACGGCAGGACCTACGCGGGCGCTCAGTGATCACATACGGCAGGTCCTACGCAGGCGTTCAGTGATCACATACGGCAGGTCCTACGCAGGCGTTCAGTGATCACATACAGCAGGTCCTACGCAGGCGTTCAGTGATCACATACGGCAGGTCCTACGCTGGCGTTCAGTGATCACATACGGCAGGTCCTACGCAGGCGTTCAGTGATCACATACGGCAGGACCTACGCGGGCGCTCAGTGATCACATACGGCAGGTCCTACGCAGGCGTTCAGTGATCACATACGGCAGGTCCTACGCAGGCGTTCAGTGATCACATACAGCAGGTCCTACGCAGGCGTTCAGTGATCACATACGGCAGGTCCTACGCAGGCGTTCAGTGATCACATACGGCAGGTCCTACGCAGGCGTTCAGTGATCACATACAGCAGGTCCTACGCGGGCGCTCAGTGATCACATACGGCAGGTCCTACGCAGGCGTTCAGTGATCACATACGGCAGGTCCTACGCGGGTGTTCAGTGATCACATACGGCAGATCCTCCGCAGGCGTTCAGTGATCACATACGGCAGGTCCTACGCGGGCGTTCAGTGATCACATACGGCAGGTCCTACGCAGGCGCTCAGTGATCACATACGGCAGGTCCTACGCAGGCGTTCAGTGATCACGTACAGCAGGTCCTACGCGGGTGTTCAGTGATCACATACGACAGGTCCTACGCGGGCGTTCAGTTATCACATACGGCAGGTCCTACGCAGGCGCTCAGTGATCACATACGGCAGGTCCTACGCGGGCGTTCAGTGATCACATACAGCAGGTCCTAAGCAGGCGTTCAGTGATCACATACGGCAGGTCCTACGCAGGCGTTCAGTGATCACGTACAGCAGGTCCTAAGCAGGCGTTCAGTGATCACATACGGCAGGTCCTACGCGGGCGTTCAGTTATCACATACGGCAGGTCCTACGCAGGCGCTCAGTGATCACATACGGCAGATCCTACGCGGGCGTTTAGTGATCACATACGGCAGGTCCTACGCGGGTGTTCAGTGATCACATACGGCAGATCCTCCGCAGGCGTTCAGTGATCACATACGGCAGATCCTAAACGGGCGTTCAGTGATCACATATGGCAGGTCCTACGCGGGTGTTCAGTGATCACATACGGCAGATCCTCCGCGGGCGTTCAGTGATCACATACGGCAGATCCTACGCGGGCGTTCAGTGATCACATACGGCAGGTCCTACGCAGGCGTTCAGTGATCACATACGGCAGGTCCTACGCAGGCGTTCAGTGATCACATACGGCAGGTCCTGCGTGGGCTTCAGTGATCACATACGGCAGGTCCTGCGCAGGCATTCAGTGATCACATACGGCAGATCCTACGCAGGCGTTCAGTGATCACATACGGCAGGTCCTGCGGGGGCGTTCAGTGATCACATACGGCAGGTCCTGCGCAGGCGCTCAGTGATCACATACGGCAGGTCCTACACGGGCGTTCAGTGATCACATACGGCAGGTCCTGCGCAGGCATTCAGTGATCACATACGGCAGATCCTCCGCGGGCGTTCAGTGATCACATACAGCAGGTCCTGCGGGGGCGTTCAGTGATCACATACGGCAGGTCCTACGCTGGCGTTCAGTGATCACATACGGCAGATCCTACGCAGGCGTTCAGTGATCACATACGGCAGGTCCTGCGGGGGCGTTCAGTGATCACATACGGCAGATCCTACGCAGGCGTTCAGTGATCACATACGGCAGGTCCTGCGCAGGCGCTCAGTGATCACATACGGCATGTCCTACGCGGGCGTTCAGTAATCACATACGGCATGTCCTACGCGGGCGTTCAGTAATCACATACAGCAGGTCCTACGCAGGCGTTCAGTGATCACATACGGCAGGTCCTACGCAGGCGCTCAGTGATCACATACGGCAGGTCCTACGCAGGCGCTCAGTGATCACATACGGCAGGTCCTACGCAGGCATTCAGTGATCACAAACAGCAGGTCCTACGCGGGCGTTCAGTAATCACATACGGCAGGTCCTACGCGGGTGTTCAGTGATCACATACGGCAGGTCCTACGCGGGCGTTCAGTGATCACATACAACAGGTCCTACGCGGGCGTTCAGTGATCACATATGGCAGGTCCTACGCAGGCGCTCAGTGATCACCGGCACGTCCTGCGCAGGCGCTCAGTGATCACATACGGCAGGTCCTACGCAGGCGCTCAGTGATCACATACGACAGGTCCTACGCGGGCGTTCAGTGATCACATACGGCAGGTCCTACGCTGGCGTTCAGTGATCACATACGGCATGTCCTACGCAGGCGTTCAGTGATCACATACGGCAGGTCCTACGCAGGCGTTCAGTGATCACATACGGCAGGTCCTACGCAGGCGTTCAGTGATAACATACGGCAGGTCCTACAAAGGCGTTCAGTGATCACATACGGCAGGTCCTACGCAGGCGCTCAGTGATCACATACGGCAGGTGACTTAGTGAAATTACTTAAAAGTGCATCAGAGGAGGGAATACTTAATAAAACAGAATTGGAGTTCCTTAAGATCAAGGACCCAAGATTACCTGTTATATATCAGCTCCCTAAGTTGCATAAGTCACGCACCAACCCACCTGGAAGACCAATCGTCTCTGGGATAAACTCCCTCACTACCAACCTGTCGAGCTACATAGACTTCTTTCTGCAACCACTGGTCACTCAGCAAAGAAGTTACTTGAGGGACACTAGCCACACTTTGGAAGTACTATAGAGTGTCCAATGGGAAGAAGGATTTATCCTCCTTACATGCGATGTAACTTCATTGTACACGATTATAGATCATGACAAAGGTTGCCAGCATGTTAGTCACATTCTAAGAGAAGAATCGAACCTCCAAGTAGAGCAAATAGAATTTCTTCTGCAAAGCATACGCTTTGTTCTACAGCATAACTACTTCTGGGCAAACAGTGGATACTACAGACAAGTTCGCGGGACTGCGATGGGCGCGAAATTCGCGCCTAGTTACGCGAATTTGTTTGTAGCCCACTGGGAGAATCTTACCATATGGAACAACAACCCGTTCGCAGAATATATACACAAATGGTACAGGTTCATAGACGACGTGTTGTGCGTATGGACCGGTACTACAGGACAGTTAGAAGAGTTCCTACTCTACATCAACACTAATGACCTAAATATGAGATTCACAGCTAACTACAGCAGAGAAAAAGTTGTCTTCCTAGACTTAGAGATCTACATTGAAGATAACCAGGTTGCAACAAAAACACACCTTAAGGAGGTTGACTGCAATTCGTACATCCCGGCGTGTAGCAGCCACCATACTAACTGGCTGCGAAACATTCCCAAGGGTCAATTCACCAGAATCAGGAGGAACTGTTCCACCATAGAACAATATGACATCCAAGCCAACCTTATAAAGGAAAGGTTCCTACAAAGGGGCTATGACAGTACCCCTGTAGAGAAAGCCCTTGGTGAAGTCAGGAAGGAGGAAAGGCAGAATCTCCTAACAAAGAAGGCAATTAAATCTGGAGAACCATCGGACGCCCCCTCATTCATTACCAGATACAGTAGTGATTCCAAAAAAATAGAAAAAATGATCTGCAAGCATTGGAATATCCTTCTGGGTGATGATAAATTGAGGGAGGTTTTACCCAATAAACCTAGGTTCATCTATAAGAAGGCCAACAACCTTAAAAATGTCCTTGTAACAAGCAGTATTCCTACTACAAGACAGACACCCATTAGCACATGGCTGGGAGAAGATAAGAAAGGTTTCTTTTACTGTACAGGATGTCTAGCATGCAGGACTAGTCGTATGAGGGGCACTAAACCCACCTGCACATTTACTGCAACTGCTACTGGTGCCACACATACCATAAAGGATAAAATCACCTGTGACACCAAAGGGGTGATATACATGCTTGAGTGTCCCTGTGGCAAGCAGTATGTAGGTAGGACTGCAAGAGATCTACATACCCGCATTAGCGAGCATCAAAGAAACATTTACAAAGGTTTGGAGACACACAGTGTTTCCTATCACTTTGCACTCCTTCACAACAAGGATGCCTCATTGCTTCGATTTCTAGGCATCTGTAAGGTGAAGAGACCATGGAGAGGAGGAGATTTCATCCGATCCATGTCATGTGAGGAAAATAAATGGATTTATACATTAAAGACTTTAACACCACGAGGCTTAAATATTGATTTTGAGCTCAACAGTTTTCTTTAAATAATATATGGTTTCAACTTGGACCATATTTATCATTTTCATAATAATCCCTTTATACACCTTTTAACATTCCTGGCTTCATATATGTTTTTTCACATATTGACATTTTTGTTCTATATTGATTCCATACTAGCCTATGCATACCAAGTAAGGCTTTGCTGCTATTTTAGAATCTACTCATCAATGCATCTGGTCTATAAAGACCTTCATTGGTTAAATTCCGTTTTAAAACTATAAAAGGAGGCTAAGTTGCCCTTCTATCCCATACATCCCTGAGGAAGCCCTTCATTGGGTGAAACGCGTAGGGTACCTATTCTAAACGGATTTACCAATAACCAACAGCATTCACATCTCTTACTGACAAGCCGGCATCACGCTAATACAGACTGGATTATCACCCTTGCATGCGCGAACTACCAACTTTCACTCGGCAGCTGGATGTCTAACAGCGTGGACGGAGACTCGCACAGCGGCTTCCCCATACGGACACCTGTGGACTAGATCCTGCAGAAGCAGGGTGAGTTAACCCCCTTCTCTGTTCCCTATCCCTTGTGTGGTTTACCGGAGCTGTTAGCACCCTTGAAGCAATTGCCAACTTACATTGTTTTCAACTAACTGTTCATTGTGCACCTTGGATGGATACTTGTTATTTACAGTCAACGAGATCACAATACCTATTGTTGTTTGGGCCTTATACACATGGCGAATTTTTAATTGTTTTCAGACTTGGCAACCACTTTTCTATTAGAAGAGTATCAAACAGACGGCTGTCTGTTTTTTGGAACTTTTATGCATACCAGCAGGACTGCTGAATGTTTACTGTGCTTGTTTTATATTATTGCAGCACTAGAAGGTGTAAGCTTATGCCTCCACCTCACCATTGTGTTTATGTTTCATTAAATACTCATTAACTCATTCACTACCATTGTTTGTATGTACAGGCGCCTGGGGACTACCCCAAGTTTTTCTTGTGGTCTCTTCACAGTTCAACCAGGGAGGAGGGGTCCCCCCCGTTTACATTGTCCCCATTTTGGCAGCCATCACCGATATTAACTGGTGTTTGCGCAGATATAAAATATTTTTCTATACGACATACGGCAGGTAATACGCTGGCGTTCAGTGATCACATACGGCAGATGCTACGCGGGCATTCAGTGATCACATACGGCAGGTCCTACGCAGGAGTTCAGTGATCACATACGGCAGATCCTACGCGGGCATTCAGTGATCACATACGGCAGGTCCTACGCAGGCGTTCAGTGATCACATACGGCAGGTCCTACGCAGGCGTTCAGATATCACATACGGCTGGTCCTACGCAGGCGTTCAGTGATCACATACGGCAGGACCTACGCAGTCGTTCAGATATCACATACGGCTGGTCCTACGCAGGCGTTCAGATATCACATACGGCTGGTCCTACGCAGGCGCTCAGTGATCACATACGACAGGTCCTACGCGGGCGTTCAGTGATCACATATGGCAGGTCCTACGCAGGCGTTCAGTGATCACATACGGCAGGTCCTACACAGGCGTTCAGTGATCACATACGGAAGGTCCTACGCTGGCGTTCAGTGATCACATACGGCAGGTCCTACGCAGGCGTTCAGTGATCACATACGGCAGGTCCTACGTGGGCGTTCAGTGATCACATACGGCAGGTCCTACGCTGGCGTTCAGTGATCACATACGGCAGGTCCTACGCTGGCGTTCAGTGATCACATACGGCAGGTCCGACGCTGGCGTTCAGTGATCACATACGGCAGGTCCTACGCAGGCGTTCAGTGATAACATACGGCAGGTCCTACAAAGGCGTTCAGTGATCACATACGGCAGGTCCTACGCAGGCGTTCAGTGATCACATACAGCAGGTCCTACGCAGGCGTTCAGTGATCACATACGGCTGGTCCTACGCAGGCGTTCAGTGATCACATACGGCAGATCCTACGCAGGCGTTCAGTGATCACATACAGCAGGTCCTCCGCAGGCGTTCAGTGATCACATACAGCAGGTCCTACGCGGGCGTTCAGTGATCACATACGGCAGGTCCTCCGCAGGCGTTCAGTGATCACATACAGCAGGTCCTACGCGGGCGTTCAGTGATCACATACGGCAGGTCCTCCGCAGGCGTTCAGTGATCACATACAGCAGGTCCTACGCGGGCGTTCAGTGATCACATACGACAGGTCCTACGCAGGCGCTGAGTTATCACATACGGCAGGTCCTCCGCAGGCGTTCAGTGATCACATACAGCAGGTCCTACGCGGGCGTTCAGTGATCACATACGACAGGTCCTACGCAGGCGCTGAGTTATCACATACAGCAGGTCCTACGCGGGCGTTCAGTGATCACATACGACAGGTCCTACGCAGGCGCTGAGTTATCACATACAGCAGGTCCTACGCAGGCGTTCAATGATCACATACGGCAGGTCCTACGCAGGCGTTCAGTGATCACATACGGCAGGTCCTACGCAGGCGTTCAGTGATCACATACGGCAGGTCCTACGCAGGCGCTCAGTGATCACATACGGCAGGTCCTACACAGGCGTTCAGTGATCACATACGGAAGGTCCTACGCAGGCGCTCAGTGATCACATACGGCAGGTCCTACACAGGCGTTCAGTGATCACATACGGAAGGTCCTACGCTGGCGTTCAGTGATCACATACGCAGGTCCTACGCAGGCGTTCAGTGATCACATACGGCAGGTCCTACGCTGGCGTTCAGTGATCACATACGGCAGGTCCTACGCAGGCGTTCAGTGATCACATACAGCAGGTCCTACGCAGGCGTTCAGTGATCACATACAGCAGGTCCTACGCTGGCGTTCAGTGATCACATACGGCAGGTCCTACGCAGGCGTTCAGTGATCACATACAGCAGGTCCTACGCAGGCGTTCAGTGATCACATACGGCAGGTCCTACGCAGGCGCTCAGTGATCACATACGGCAGGTCCTACGCAGGCGTTCAGTGATCACATACGGCAGGTCCTATACAGACGTTCAGTGATCACATACAGCAGGTCCTACGCAGGCGTTCAGTGATCACATACGGCAGGTCCTACGCGGGCGTTCAGTGATCACATACGGCAGGGCCTGCGCAGGCGTATAGTGATCACATACAGCAGGTCCTACACAGGAGTTCAGTGATCACATACGGCAGATCCTACGCGGGCGTTCAGTGATCACATACAGCAGGTCCTACGCAGGCGTTCAGTGATCACATACGGCAGGTCCTACACAGACGTTCAGTGATCACATACGACAGGTCCTACACAGGAGTTCAGTGATCACATACGGCAGGTCCTACGCAGGCGTTCAGTGATCACATACGGCAGGTCCTACGAAGGCGTTTAGTGATCACATACGGCAGGTAATACGCAGGCGTTCAGTGATCACATACGGCAGGTCCTACGCAGGCGCTCAGTGATCAAATACGGCAGGTCCTACGCGGGCGTTCAGTGATCACATACAGAAGGTCCTCTGCAGGCGTTTAGTGATCACATACAGCAGGTCCTACGCGGGCGTTCAATGATCACATACGACAGGTCTTACGCAGGCGCTGAGTTATCACATACGGCAGGTCCTACGCAGGCGTTTAGTGATCACATACGGCAGTTCCTACGCAGGCGTTTAGTGATCACATACGGCAGGTCCTACGCAGGCGTTCAGTGATCACATACGGCAGGTGCTACACAGGCGTTCAGTGATCAGATACGGAAGGTCCTACGCTGGCGTTCAGTGATCACATACGGCAGGTCCTACGCAGGCGTTCAGTGATCACATACGGCAGGTCCTACGCAGGCGTTCAGTGATCACATACGGCAGGTCCTACGCAGGCGCTCAGTGATCACATACGGCAGGTCCTACGGAGGCGTTCAGTGATCGCAAACGGCAGGTCCTACGGAGGCGTTTAGTGATTACATACGGCAGGTCCTACGCAGGCGTTCAGTGATCGCAAACGGCAGGTCCTACGCAGGCATTCAGTGATCACATACAGCAGGTCCTACGCAGGCGTTCAGTGATCACATACGGCAGGTCCTACACAGTTGTTCAGTGATCACATACGGCAGGTCCTACGCAGGCGTTCAGTGATCACATACGGCAGGTCCTACGCAGGAGTTCAGTGATCACATACGGCAGGTCCTACGCAGGCGTTCAGTGATCCCATACGGCAGGTCCTACGAAGGCGTTTAGTGATCACATACGGCAGGTAATACGCAGGCGTTCAGTGATCACATACGGCAGGTCCTACGCAGGCGCTCAGTGATCACATACAGCAGGTCCTACGCGGGCGTTCAGTGATCACATACAGCAGGTCCTACGCAGGCGTTCAGTGATCACATACGGCAGGTCCTACACAGTTGTTCAGTGATCACATACGGCAGGTCCTACGCAGGCGTTCAGTGATCACATACGGCAGGTCCTACGCAGGAGTTCAGTGATCACATACGGCAGGTCCTACGCAGGCGTTCAGTGATCCCATACGGCAGGTCCTACGAAGGCGTTTAGTGATTACATACGGCAGGTAATACGCAGGCGTTCAGTGATCACATACGGCAGGTCCTACGCAGGCGCTCAGTGATCACATACGGCAGGTCCTACGCAGGCGTTCAGTGATCACATACGGCAGGTCCTACGCAGGCGTTCAGTGATCACATACGGCAGGTGCTACACAGGCGTTCAGTGATCAGATACGGAAGGTCCTACGCTGGCGTTCAGTGATCACATACGGCAGGTCCTACGCAGGCGTTCAGTGATCACATACGGCAGGTCCTACGCAGGCGTTCAGTGATCACATACGGCAGGTCCTACGCAGGCGCTCAGTGATCACATACGGCAGGTCCTACGGAGGCGTTCAGTGATCGCAAACGGCAGGTCCTACGGAGGCGTTTAGTGATTACATACGGCAGGTAATACGCAGGCGTTCAGTGATCACATACGGCAGGTCCTACGCAGGCGCTCAGTGATCACATACGGCAGGTCCTACGCAGGCGTTCAGTGATCACATACGGCAGGTCCTACGCAGGCGTTCAGTGATCACATACGGCAGGTGCTACACAGGCGTTCAGTGATCAGATACGGAAGGTCCTACGCTGGCGTTCAGTGATCACATACGGCAGGTCCTACGCAGGCGTTCAGTGATCACATACGGCAGGTCCTACGCAGGCGTTCAGTGATCACATACGGCAGGTCCTACGCAGGCGCTCAGTGATCACATACGGCAGGTCCTACGGAGGCGTTCAGTGATCGCAAACGGCAGGTCCTACGGAGGCGTTTAGTGATTACATACGGCAGGTCCTACGCAGGCGTTCAGTGATCGCAAACGGCAGGTCCTACGCAGGCATTCAGTGATCACATACGGCAGATCCTGCGGGGGCATTCAGTGATCACATACAGCAGGTCCTACGCGGGCGTTCAGTGATCACATACAGCAGGTCCTACGCAGGCGTTCAGTGATCACATACGGCAGGTCCTACACAGTTGTTCAGTGATCACATACGGCAGGTCCTACGCAGGCGTTCAGTGATCACATACGGCAGGTCCTACGCAGGCGCTCAGTGATCACATACGGCAGGTCCTACGCAGGCATTCAGTGATCACATACGGCAGGTCCTACGCAGGCGCTCAGTGATCACATACGGCAGGTCCTACGCAGGCGTTCAGTGATCACATACGGCAGGTCCTACGCAGGAGTTCAGTGATCACATACGGCAGGTCCTACGCAGGCGTTCAGTGATCACATACGGCAGGTCCTACGAAGGCGTTTAGTGATCACATACGGCAGGTAATACGCAGGCGTTCAGTGATCACATACGGCAGGTCCTACGCAGGCGCTCAGTGATCACATACGGCAGGTCCTACGCAGGCGTTCAGTGATCACATACGGCAGGTCCTACGCAGGCGTTTAGTGATCACATACGGCAGGTAATACGCAGGCGTTCAGTGATCACATACGGCAGGTCTTACCAAGGCGTTCAGTGATCACATACGGCAGGTCCTACGCTGGCGTTCAGTGATCACATACGGCAGGTCCTACGCAGGCGTTTAGTGATCACATACGGCAGGTAATACGCAGGCGTTCAGTGATCACATACGCAGGTCCTACGCAGGCGTTCAGTGATCACATACGGCAGGTCCTACGCTGGCGTTCAGTGATCACATACGGCAGGTCCTACGCAGGCGTTCAGTGATCACATACGGCAGGTCCTACGCAGGCGTTCAGTGATCACATACGGCAGGTCCTACGCAGGCGCTCAGTGATCACATACAGCAGGTCCTACGCAGGCGTTCAGTGATCACATACGGCAGGTCCTACGCGGGCGTTCAGTGATCACATACGGCAGGGCCTGCGCAGGCGTATAGTGATCACATACAGCAGGTCCTACACAGGAGTTCAGTGATCACATACGGCAGATCCTACGCGGGCGTTCAGTGATCACATACAGCAGGTCCTACGCAGGCGTTCAGTGATCACATACGGCAGGTCCTACACAGACGTTCAGTGATCACATACGACAGGTCCTACACAGGAGTTCAGTGATCACATACGGCAGGTCCTACGCAGGCGTTCAGTGATCACATACGGCAGGTCCTACGAAGGCGTTTAGTGATCACATACGGCAGGTAATACGCAGGCGTTCAGTGATCACATACGGCAGGTCCTACGCAGGCGCTCAGTGATCAAATACGGCAGGTCCTACGCGGGCGTTCAGTGATCACATACAGAAGGTCCTCTGCAGGCGTTTAGTGATCACATACAGCAGGTCCTACGCGGGCGTTCAATGATCACATACGACAGGTCCTACGCAGGCGCTGAGTTATCACATACGGCAGGTCCTACGCAGGCGTTTAGTGATCACATACGGCAGTTCCTACGCAGGCGTTTAGTGATCACATACGGCAGGTCCTACGCAGGCGTTCAGTGATCACATACGGCAGGTGCTACACAGGCGTTCAGTGATCAGATACGGAAGGTCCTACGCTGGCGTTCAGTGATCACATACGGCAGGTCCTACGCAGGCGTTCAGTGATCACATACGGCAGGTCCTACGCAGGCGTTCAGTGATCACATACGGCAGGTCCTACGCAGGCGCTCAGTGATCACATACGGCAGGTCCTACGGAGGCGTTCAGTGATCACAAACGGCAGGTCCTACGGAGGCGTTTAGTGATTACATACGGCAGGTCCTACGCAGGCGTTCAGTGATCGCAAACGGCAGGTCCTACGCAGGCATTCAGTGATCACATACGGCAGATCCTGCGGGGGCATTCAGTGATCACATACAGCAGGTCCTACGCGGGCGTTCAGTGATCACATACAGCAGGTCCTACGCAGGCGTTCAGTGATCACATACGGCAGGTCCTACACAGTTGTTCAGTGATCACATACGGCAGGTCCTACGCAGGCGTTCAGTGATCACATACGGCAGGTCCTACGCAGGAGTTCAGTGATCACATACGGCAGGTCCTACGCAGGCGTTCAGTGATCCCATACGGCAGGTCCTACGAAGGCGTTTAGTGATCACATACGGCAGGTAATACGCAGGCGTTCAGTGATCACATACGGCAGGTCCTACGCAGGCGCTCAGTGATCACATACGGCAGGTCCTACGCAGGCGTTCAGTGATCACATACGGCAGGTCCTACACAGGAGTTCAGTGATCACATACGGCAGTTCCTACGCAGGCGTTTAGTGATCACATACGGCAGGTCCTACGCAGGCGTTCAGTGATCACATACGGCAGGTGCTACACAGGCGTTCAGTGATCAGATACGGAAGGTCCTACGCTGGCGTTCAGTGATCACATACGGCAGGTCCTACGCAGGCGTTCAGTGATCACATACGGCAGGTCCTACGCAGGCGTTCAGTGATCACATACGGCAGGTCCTACGCAGGCGCTCAGTGATCACATACGGCAGGTCCTACGGAGGCGTTCAGTGATCGCAAACGGCAGGTCCTACGGAGGCGTTTAGTGATTACATACGGCAGGTCCTACGCAGGCGTTCAGTGATCGCAAACGGCAGGTCCTACGCAGGCATTCAGTGATCACATACGGCAGATCCTGCGGGGACATTCAGTGATCACATACAGCAGGTCCTACGCGGGCGTTCAGTGATCACATACAGCAGGTCCTACGCAGGCGTTCAGTGATCACATACGGCAGGTCCTACACAGTTGTTCAGTGATCACATACGGCAGGTCCTACGCAGGCGTTCAGTGATCACATACGGCAGGTCCTACGCAGGCGCTCAGTGATCACATACGGCAGGTCCTACGCAGGCGTTCAGTGATCACATACGGCAGGTCCTACGCAGGCGCTCAGTGATCACATACGGCAGGTCCTACGCAGGCGTTCAGTGATCACATACGGCAGGTCCTACGCAGGAGTTCAGTGATCACATACGGCAGGTCCTACGCAGGCGTTCAGTGATCACATACGGCAGGTCCTACGAAGGCGTTTAGTGATCACATACGGCAGGTAATACGCAGGCGTTCAGTGATCACATACGGCAGGTCCTACGCAGGCGCTCAGTGATCACATACGGCAGGTCCTACGCAGGCGTTCAGTGATCACATACGGCAGGTGCTACGCAGGCGTTTAGTGATCACATACGGCAGGTAATACGCAGGCGTTCAGTGATCACATACGGCAGGTCTTACCAAGGCGTTCAGTGATCACATACGGCAGGTCCTACGCTGGCGTTCAGTGATCACATACGGCAGGTCCTACGCAGGCGTTTAGTGATCACATACGGCAGGTAATACGCAGGCGTTCAGTGATCACATACGGCAGGTCTTACCAAGGCGTTCAGTGATCACATACGGCAGGTCCTACGCTGGCGTTCAGTGATCACATACGGCAGGTAATACGCAGGCGTTCAGTGATCACATACGGCAGGTCCTACGCAGACGTTCAGTGATCACATACGACAGGTCCTACGCGGGCGTTCAGTGATCACATACGGCAGGTCCTACGCAGGCGTTCAGTGATCACATACGGCAGGTCCTACGCAGGCGTTCAGTGATCACATACGGCAGGTCCTGCGCAGGCGTTCAGTGATCACCTACGGCAGGTCCTACGCAGGCGCTCAGTGATCACATACGGCAGGTCCTACGCAGGCGCTCAGTGATCACATACGGCAGGTCCTACTCCTACGCAGGCGTTCAGTGATCACATATGGCAGGTCCTACGCAGGCGTTCAGTGATCACATACGGCAGGTCCTACGGAGGCGTTTAGTGATTACATACGGCAGGTCCTGCGGGGGCGTTCAGTGATCACATACAGCAGGTCCTACGCGGGCGTTCAGTGATCACATACGGCAGGTCCTACGCAGACGTTCAGTGATCACATACGGCAGGTCCTACGCAGGCGTTCAGTGATCACATACGGCAGGTCCTACGCAGGCGTTCAGTGATAACATACGGCAGGTCCTACGAAGGCGTTTAGTGATCACATACGGCAGGTAATACGCAGGCGTTCAGTGATCACATACGGCAGGTCCTACGCAGGCGCCCAGTGATCACATACGGCAGGTCCTACGCAGGCGTTCAATGATCACATACGGCAGGTCCTACGCAGGCGTTTAGTGATCACATACGGCAGGTAATACGCAGGCGTTCAGTGATCACATACGGCAGGTCTTACACAGGCGTTCAGTGATCACATACGGCAGGTCCTACGCTGGCGTTCAGTGATCACATACGGCAGGTCCTACGCAGACGTTCAGTGATCACATACGGCAGGTCCTACGCAGGCATTCAGTGATCACATACGGCAGGTCCTACGCAGGCGTTCAGTGATCACATACGGCAGGTCCTACGCAGACGTTCAGTGATCACATACGACAGGTCCTACGCGGGCGTTCAGTGATCACATACGACAGGTCCTACGCGGGCGTTCAGTGATCACATACGGCAGGTCCTACGCAGGCGTTCAGTGATCACATACGGCAGGTCCTGCGCAGGCGTTCAGTGATCACATACGGCAGGTCCTACGCAGGCGTTCAGTGATCACATACAACAGGTCCTACGCGGGCGTTCAGTGATCACATACGGCAGGGCCTGCGCAGGCGTTCAGTGATCACATACAGCAGGTCCTACGCAGGCGTTCGGTGATCACATACGGCAGGTCCTAAACAGACGTTCAGTGATCACATACGACAGGTCCTACGCAGGAGTTCAGTGATCACATACGGCAGATCCTACGCGGGCGTTCAGTGATCACATACGGCAGGTAATACGCAGGCGTTCATTGATCACATACTGCAGATCCTACACAGGCGTTCAGTGATCACATACGGCAGGTCCTACGCTGGCGTTCAGTGATCACATACGGCAGGTCCTACGCAGGCGTTCAGTGATCACATACGGCTGGTCCTACGCAGGCGTTCAGTGATCACATACGGCTGGTCCTTCGCAGACGTTCAGTGATCACATACGGCAGGTCCTACACAGGCGTTCAGTGATCACATACGGCAGGTGCTACGCAGGCATTCAGTGATCACATACGGCAGGTCCTACGCAGGCGTTCAGTGATCACATACGGCAGGTCCTACACAGGCGTTCAGTGATCACATACGGCAGATCCTACGCGGGCGTTCAGTGATCACATACGGCAGGTAATACGCAGGCGTTCATTGATCACATACTGCAGATCCTACACAGGCGTTCAGTGATCACATACGGCAGGTCCTTCGCAGACGTTCAGTGATCACATACGGCAGGTCCTACACAGGCGTTCAGTGATCACATACGGCAGGTCCTACGCAGGCGTTCAGTGATCACATACGGCAGGTCCTACGCGGGCGTTCAGTGATCACATACGGCAGGTCCTACGCAGGCGTTCAGTGATCACATACGGCAGGTCCTACGCAGGCGCTCAGTGATCACATACGGCAGGTCCTACGCTGGCGTTCAGTGATCACATACGGCAGGTCCTACGCAAGTGTTCAGTGATCACATACGGCAGGTCCTACGCAGGCGTTCAGTGATCACATACGGCAGGTCCTTCGCAGACGTTCAGTGATCACATACAGCAGGTCCTACGCAAGTGTTCAGTGATCACATACGACAGGTCCTACGCAGGCGTTCAGTGATCACATACGGCAGGTCCTACGCAGGCGTTCAGTGATCCCATACGACAGGTCCTACGCAGGCGTTCAGTGATCACATACGGCAGGTCCTACGCAGGCGTTCAGTGATCCCATACGGCAGGTCCTATGCTGGCGTTCAGTGATCACATACGGCAGGTCCTACGCTGGCGTTCAGTGATCACATACGGCAGGTCCTACGCAGGCGTTCAGTGATCCCATACGGCAGGTCCTACGCAGATGTTCAGTGATCACATACAGCAGGTCCTACGCTGGCGTTTAGTGATCACATACAGCAGGTCCTACGCGGGCGTTCAGTGATCACATACGGCAGGGCCTGCGCAGGAGTTCAGTGATCACATACAGCAGGTCCTATGCAGGCGTTCAGTGATCACATACGGCAGGTCCTACGCAGACGTTCAGTGATCACATACGGCAGGGCCTGCGCAGGCGTTCAGTGATCACATACAGCAGGTCCTACGCAGGCATTCAGTGATCACATACGACAGGTCCTACGCAGGCGTTCAGTGATCACATACGGCAGGTCCTACGCAGGCGTTCAGTGATCCCATACGGCAGGTCCTATGCTGGCGTTCAGTGATCACATACGGCAGGTCCTACGCTGGCGTTCAGTGATCACATACGGCAGGTCCTACGCGGGCGTTCAGTGATCACATACGGCAGGTCCTACGCAGGCGTTCAGTGATCACATACGGCAGGTCCTACGCGGGCGCTCAGTGATCACATATGGCAGGTCCTACGCGGGCGTTCAGTGATCACATACGGCAGGTCCTACGCAGGCGTTCAGTGATCCCATACGGCAGGTCCTATGCTGGCGTTCAGTGATCACATACGGCAGGTCCTACGCTGGCGTTCAGTGATCACATACGGCAGGTCCTGCGCAGGCGTTCAGTGATCACATACGGCAGGTCCTACGCAGACGTTCAGTGATCCCATACGGCAGGTCCTACGCAGGCGTTCAGTGATCACATACGGCAGGTCCTACGCAGGCGTTCAGTGATCCCATACGGCAGGTCCTATGCTGGCGTTCAGTGATCACATACGGCAGGTCCTACGCAGGCGTTCAGTGATCCCATACGGCAGGTCCTACGCAGGCGTTCAGTGATCACATACGGCAGGTCCTACACAGGCGTTCAGTGATCACATACGGCAGGTCCTACGCAGGCGTTCAGTGATCACATACGGCAGGTCCTACGCTGGCGTTCAGTGATCACATACGGCAGGTCCTACGCAGGCGTTCAGTGATCCCATACGGCAGGTCCTATGCTGGCGTTCAGTGATCACATACGGCAGGTCCTACGCTGGCGTTCAGTGATCACATACGGCAGGTCCTACGCGGGCGTTCAGTGATCACATACGGCAGGGCCTGCGCAGGCGTTCAGTGATCACATACAGCAGGTCCTACGCGGGCGTTCAGTGATCACATACGGCAGGGCCTGCGCAGGCGTTCAGTGATCACATACAGCAGGTCCTACGCAGGCGTTCGGTGATCACATACGGCAGGTCCTAAACAGACGTTCAGTGATCACATACGACAGGTCCTACGCAGGAGTTCAGTGATCACA
This sequence comes from Mixophyes australis, assembly GCA_036250195.1. NCBI lineage: Eukaryota > Metazoa > Chordata > Amphibia > Anura > Limnodynastidae > Mixophyes > Mixophyes australis. The sequence continues at coordinate 418,668,214 of JAVHZZ010000002.1, read as the reverse complement.
TACGGCAGATCCTACGCGGGCGTTCAGTGATCACATACGGCAGGTAATACGCAGGCGTTCATTGATCACATACGGCAGATCCTACACAGGCGTTCAGTGATCACATACGGCAGGTCCTACGCAGGCGTTCAGTGATCACATACGGCTGGTCCTTCGCAGACGTTCAGTGATCACATACGGCAGGTCCTACACAGGCGTTCAGTGATCACATACGGCAGGTCCTACGCAGGCGTTCAGTGATCACATACGGCAGGTCCTACGCAGACGTTCAGTGATCACATACGACAGGTCCTACGCAGGCGTTCAGTGATCACATACGGCTGGTCCTTCGCAGACGTTCAGTGATCACATACGGCAGGTCCTATACAGACGTTCAGTGATCACATACGGCAGGTCCTACACAGGAGTTCAGTGATCACATACGGCAGGTCCTACACAGGAGTTCAGTGATCACATACGGCAGGTCCTACGCAGACGTTCAGTGATCACATACGACAGGTCCTACGCAGGCGTTCAGTGATCACATACGGCTGGTCCTTCGCAGACGTTCAGTGATCACATACGGCAGGTCCTATACAGACGTTCAGTGATCACATACGGCAGGTCCTACACAGGCGTTCAGTGATCACATACGGCAGGTCCTACGCGGGCGTTCAGTGATCACATACGGCAGGTCCTACGCAGGCGTTCAGTGATCACATACGGCAGGTCCTTCGCAGACGTTCAGTGATCACATACAGCAGGTCCTACGCAAGTGTTCAGTGATCACACACGGCATGTCCTACGCAGGCGTTCAGTGATCACATACGGCAGGTCCTACGCAGGCGTTCAGTGATCACATACGGCAGGTCCTACGCAGGCGTTCAGTGATCACATACGGCAGGTCCTACGCAGACGTTCAGTGATCACATACGACAGGTCCTACGCAGGCGTTCAGTGATCACATACGGCAGGTCCTACGCAGGCGTTCAGTGATCCCATACGGCAGGTCCTATGCTGGCGTTCAGTGATCACATACGGCAGGTCCTACGCTGGCGTTCAGTGATCACATACGGCAGGTCCTACGCAGGCGTTCAGTGATCACATACGGCAGGTCCTACGCAGATGTTCAGTGATCACATACGACAGGTCCTACGCGGGCGTTCAGTGATCACATACGGCAGGTCCTACGCGGGCGTTCAGTGATCACATACGGCAGGGCCTGCGCAGGCGTTCAGTGATCACATACAGCAGGTCCTACGCGGGCGTTCAGTGATCACATACGGCAGGGCCTGCGCAGGCGTTCAGTGATCACATACAGCAGGTCCTACGCAGGCGTTCGGTGATCACATACGGCAGGTCCTAAACAGACGTTCAGTGATCACATACGACAGGTCCTACGCAGGAGTTCAGTGATCACATACGGCAGATCCTACGCGGGCGTTCAGTGATCACATACGGCAGGTAATACGCAGGCGTTCATTGATCACATACGGCAGATCCTACACAGGCGTTCAGTGATCACATACGGCAGGTCCTACGCAGGCGTTCAGTGATCACATACGGCTGGTCCTTCGCAGACGTTCAGTGATCACATACGGCAGGTCCTACACAGGCGTTCAGTGATCACATACGGCAGGTCCTACGCAGGCGTTCAGTGATCACATACGGCAGGTCCTACGCAGACGTTCAGTGATCACATACGACAGGTCCTACGCAGGCGTTCAGTGATCACATACGGCTGGTCCTTCGCAGACGTTCAGTGATCACATACGGCAGGTCCTATACAGACGTTCAGTGATCACATACGGCAGGTCCTACACAGGAGTTCAGTGATCACATACGGCAGGTCCTACACAGGAGTTCAGTGATCACATACGGCAGGTCCTACGCAGACGTTCAGTGATCACATACGACAGGTCCTACGCAGGCGTTCAGTGATCACATACGGCTGGTCCTTCGCAGACGTTCAGTGATCACATACGGCAGGTCCTATACAGACGTTCAGTGATCACATACGGCAGGTCCTACACAGGCGTTCAGTGATCACATACGGCAGGTCCTACGCGGGCGTTCAGTGATCACATACGGCAGGTCCTACGCAGGCGTTCAGTGATCACATACGGCAGGTCCTTCGCAGACGTTCAGTGATCACATACAGCAGGTCCTACGCAAGTGTTCAGTAATCACACACGGCATGTCCTACGCAGGCGTTCAGTGATCACATACGGCAGGTCCTACGCAGGCGTTCAGTGATCACATACGGCAGGTCCTACGCAGGCGTTCAGTGATCACATACGGCAGGTCCTACGCAGACGTTCAGTGATCACATACGACAGGTCCTACGCAGGCGTTCAGTGATCACATACGGCAGGTCCTACGCAGGCGTTCAGTGATCCCATACGGCAGGTCCTATGCTGGCGTTCAGTGATCACATACGGCAGGTCCTACGCTGGCGTTCAGTGATCACATACGGCAGGTCCTACGCAGGCGTTCAGTGATCACATACGGCAGGTCCTACGCAGATGTTCAGTGATCACATACGACAGGTCCTACGCGGGCGTTCAGTGATCACATACAACAGGTCCTACGCGGGCGTTCAGTGGTCACATACAACAGGTCCTACGCGGGCGTTCAGTGATCACATACGGCAGGTCCTACGCAGGCGCTCAGTGATCACATACGGCAGGTCCTACGCAGACGTTCAGTGATCACATACGGCAGGTCCTACGCAGACGTTCAGTGATCACATACTGCAGGTCCTACGCAGGCGTTCAGTGATCACATACAACAGGTCCTACGCGGGCGTTCAGTGATCACATACGGCAGGTCCTACGCAGGCGCTCAGTGATCACATACGGCAGGTCCTACGCAGACGTTCAGTGATCACATACGACAGGTCCTACGCGGGCGTTCAGTGATCACATACGGCAGGTCCTACGCAGACGTTCAGTGATCACATACGGCAGGTCCTACACAGACGTTCAGTGATCACATACGACAGGTCCTACGCGGGCGTTCAGTGATCACATACGGCAGGTCCTACGCAGGCGTTCAGTGATCCCATACGGCAGGTCCTACGCTGGCGTTCAGTGATTACATACGACAGGTCCTACGCGGGCGTTCATTGATCACATACGGCAGGTCCTACACAGGCGTTCAGTGATCACATACGGCAGGTCCTATACAGACGTTCAGTGATCACATACGGCAGGTCCTACGCAGGTGTTCAGTGATCACTTTTAATACACAACTATAGTGCAAGTTGCGTTTGGACATGAATCAGGCCCAATATGTGCGGAACGTTCGTCCCTCGGGATTTATCATCTCCCCCTTGGGATGTGTATGAGGATCTCCTGGATAGTTTAGTAACATCTTGCGTTGTGTGATTGTTGGCAGGGTGTGCCCATGTGCCCATGTGCCTATGAAGGTGTCTTATTGTCAGGTACAGCCAGTGCTCGTGTTCTGTGCCTGAGGGAGTTTCAGAGAGTTGTGTTTCATGGTGTGTGGCCGCTGGTTACACTCTGTCTATATGGAGACGTTCCATGGTACTATTGTTACAGAGTTACAGCTATGACTATTGTTACGTCCCGGTCTGTATTCCTAGGTGTGCAGGGGATTAGTGATTACACAGGTCTGCAAAATTTAAGGTATTGAAAGCTTTTTTAATAATACATTTATATTCTTAATTATACTCCTGTGTACATCAAGAAATAGTATGTAAAAAAAATTCCCACATCACATTTACCTATAAGGGGGTTACATACATTTTTAAGAAAAAACAAGAAATGCAATTGTTATTGACATATTTGTTGTGGAATACGAAGAAGTGTAGATGATTTCATTGTGTTTTTGTCTTAATTACATAATAAAATAAAAATAAAATCAAACAATAATAGAAACAAAACCATAATTATTGAAAAAATCGTTAATATCTTATTTTTTTTGTCTTCAAACTTTGTTTTGTTGCTTTTCGCTCATAAGTTTTTCTGTGTGGTCTCTGTGTATGATCCAGCAGTAGTCAGTCATTATGCTGACGTCCTAACCACCCTGGTATCGTCTCTGTGTATGACCCAGCAGTAGTCAGCCTCACGCTGACGTCCCAACGACCCTGGTAATGTCTCTGTGTATGATCCAGCAGTAGTCAATCTCACACTGATGTCCCAACGACCCTGGTAACGTCTCTGTGTATGATCCAGCAGTAGTCAGCCATCATGCTGATGTCCTAACCATCCTGGTATCGTCTCTGTGTATCATCCAGCAGTAGTCAGTCATCATGCTGACGTCCTAACCACCCTGGTATCGTCTCTGTGTATCATCCAGCAGTAGTCAGCCATCATGCTGACGTCCTAACCACCCTGGTAATGTCTCTGTGTATCATCCAGCAGTAGTCAGCCTCACGCTGACGTCCCAACGACCCTGGTAACGTCTCTGTGTATGATCCAGCAGTAGTCAGTCATCATGCTGACGTCCTAACCACCCTGGTAATGTCTCTGTGTATCATCCAGCAGTAGTCAGCCTCACGCTGACGTCCCAACGACCCTGGTAACGTCTCTGTGTATCATCCAGCAGTAGTCAGTCATCATGCTGACGTCCTAACCACCCTGGTATCGTCTCTGTGTATCATCCAGCAGTAGTCAGCCATCATGCTGACGTCCCAACCACCCTGGTATTGTCTCTGTGTATCATCCAGCAGTAGTCAGCTTCATGCTGATGTCCCAACCACCCTGGTATCGTCTCTGTGTATCATCCAGCAGTAGTCAGCCTCACGCTGATGTCCCAATCACCCTGGTAATGTCTCTGTGTATCATCCAGCAGTAGTCAGCTTCATGCTGATGTCCCAACCACCCTGGTATCGTCTCTGTGTATCATCCAGCAGTAGTCAGCTTCATGCTGACGTCCCAACGACCCTGGTAACGTCTCTGTGTATCATCCAGCAGTAGTCAGCCTCACGCTGATGTCCCAACCATCCTGGTATCGTCTCTGTGTATCATCCAGCAGTAGACAGCTTCATGCTGACGTCCCAACGACCCTGGTAACGTCTCTGTGTATCATCCAGCAGTAGTCAGCCTCACGCTGATGTCCCAACCACCCTGGTATTGTCTCTGTGTATCATCCAGCAGTAGTCAGCTTCATGCTGATGTCCCAACCACCCTGGTATCGTCTCTGTGTATCATCCAGCAGTAGTCAGCTTCATGCTGACGTCCCAACGACCCTGGTAACGTCTCTGTGTATCATCCAGCAGTAGTCAGCCTCACGCTGATGTCCCAACCATCCTGGTATCGTCTCTGTGTATCATCCAGCAGTAGACAGCTTCATGCTGACGTCCCAACGACCCTGGTAACTTCTCTGTGTATCATCCAGCAGTAGTCAGCCATCATGCTGATGTCCCAACCACCCTGGTAACGTCTCTGTGTATCATCCAGCAGTAGTCAGCCATCATGCTGATGTCCCAACCACCCTGGTATTGTCTCTGTGTATCATCCAGCAGTAGTCAGCCTCACGCTGACGTCCCAACGACCCTGGTAACTTCTCTGTGTATCATCCAGCAGTAGTCAGCCATCATGCTGACGTCCCAATCACCCTGGTAACTTCTCTGTGTATCATCCAGCAGTAGTCAGCCATCATGCTGACGTCCCAACGACCCTGGTAACGTCTCTGTGTATCATCCAGCAGTAGTCAGCCATCATGCTGATGTCCCAACGACCCTGGTAACGTCTCTGTGTATCATCCAGCAGTAGTCAGCCATCATGCTGACGTCCCAACCACCCTGGTAACGTCTCTGTGTATCATCCAGCAGTAGTCAGCCTCACGCTGACGTCCCAACGACCCTGGTATCGTCTCTGTGTATCATCCAGCAGTAGTCAGCCTCACACTGACGTCCCAACCACCCCGGTATCTTCTTTCTACATCTTTAACGTCTTAGTGGAACCGTTCACCCTGTTCTTCACTTTAGTCTCCGAGATTATTCGGGGAAAGCTCAATATGGGAGTTAAAAAAAATGTACCTTTAAACTCATATTACAGCCAAGCCAGAGCCGTAACTAGGCAGGTGCTGGTACCTGCCTCTGTGACAGACCTCAGATTCAGACTGCGCCCGGCACCCGGCTCCTCCTGCCTTTTAAACTCTGTCCTCTGGAAGATGTGATATCACGACACTGACCCTGTCAGAGCAGAGGAGCTAACTGCAGCCAGTTCAGGAAGGAAGAAGGAAGAAGCAGCAGCAGAGAAGAGTAAAGAATAAAGAAGACAAGGTAATTATGTATGAAATATTGGGGGAAGAGGTGGCTGGAGACAACCGGGAAGAGGGGGCTAAAAAGAAGTAGGAGGAGGGGGCTTTATAAATCACGTTGGAGAGGGGGCTGGGGGAAAGGGAGCTAAGAAGGGGTGAGGGGGCTGTATAAATCACACTGGAGATGGGGCTGGAGGAAAGAGGGCTAAGAAGGGGGTGAGGGTGCTTGGGGAAAGGGGGCTAAAAACAAGGTGGAGAGGGGGCTAGAGAAAATGGGTAGAGGGGGCTAGAGAGAAATAGGGTTAGGATGGAAAAAACATGATGGAGAGGGGGCTGGAGAAAACAAGAGAGAGATGGTTGGAGAAAATAGGAGGTTAGAGGGGGCTGGAGAGAACAAAGGGGGGAGGAAGAACATTTTTTGTAAGCCACATAAATACCACAAAGCATAAGTAATTAATTATAACTATAAAAACAATCAGTAATATATTCAAAAGAAGATGATGTCTGTATTAGCAATAATAGTCTCTATTAAATGTGGGGGGATTTGTAAGATATTAATTTGATTTTGGGGCTTGTGGGGAAATAGGATTTTTTATTAAATGCCCTTTAGAAGCGCTGTTATTAATGTAATGCCGGCCATGGCGGAAGTGGTGTGGAGTAGGAGTTGGAATATATCTTGTTTGTTAAATGGGACTGTTATTAATTTATTGTTCGTGCTGCTGGTGGTGGGAGAATATATTGGCTTATTAAATAGGAATACTATTAATTTAATGACAGAGGTAGTGGGGGTAATAGATCTACATAATAAATATGAATACTGTTAATTTAATGTTGGGGCTGATTGAGAAGTAGGAGGCTTATTTTTTAAACGTAAACACTATTAATTTAATGTTGTGCTGGTCAGCTTAAAAAACATGGGTGTTGTTCATTTAATGTCAAGACTGTATGGGGGGATAGGCATATTTATTAAATGTGAATGTTATCAATTAAATTCTGGTTTGGTGGAAGGAGACCTGTTTATTAAATAACAAAAAGCTACTGGTTTAATGTCCGGGTGGTTGAGGGGGAGGGAGGCCTAGATTGTTCACTTGCTGCTCAGCTTTCTATCTCGTTTCCGAACAGGAACCCAACAATCCAGGATCTGGCAGCAAGTGAGCTTAAGATACCAACAGGAGCTCCATGTGGTCAAATTACAAGAACAGGTAGGAGAGAGTCGGACAGGGTTGGAGAACCGTCTAGTATTTGTAAAAGGCTAGGTGTCCCGTCCCCCCCCCCCCACAATAAGATGGCTACTTCTCTTCCTACAGTGCACACCTTGGGAGGCAACATCTACTACCCACCAAAATTGATGTGGGGGGGGGGGGGGGGCACCAGTGGTATATCTTGCCCAGTGCACTAAAATCTCTAGTTACAGCTCTGAGCCAAGGTTTCTGTAACTATTAAGCATTTCCCTGACAATTCCTTTGGATCCTTGACATTGCCTAAAAATTTTGATCACTTGTTTGAACGAAGTCCACGACGAAAGTTCCGCAATATTCATTAAACGTCCGAAATGTTGATCTTTTATTAACTTTAATGTCAGGGCCTGTAAAAATGCCTCCTTCAGTTTAGCATCGGATATGTTAGGGAATTTGGTGTAAAGATAGTTGACAGTTTCTCCATCTTTAGGCAGTGCTTTTACAAATTGTTTCATCAGTCCTAATTTTATATGTAGAGGTGGAAGTAAAACTTTATATGGATCTACTAAACTGGATTTGATGACATTTTTTTTTCCAATTTCTAAACTTTTTCGAGCTGGCCAATTGTTTTTTTTGCCAATGTAAATTTTTAGCTCTGCAATCCCATTCACAGAGAAAGCATGGGAATGTGTAACCTTGTTGCTGGCAAAGTACCATGCATAACATTTTAAGATCTCCTCATATTAACTAGTTGTGTCTGTATATCCAATCAGTTCCAAAACAGTTTCTTTAAGACTGAATGTGCTAATGGTATTGGCGCATATGTGTTGCCATTGTGCAATAAAACAGTTAAATTAAACTTTTTTGGAAGAATCTATCAATGTATATGTACTGTGTGTGTGTGTGTGTGTGTGTGTGTGTGTGTACTGTGTGTGTGTACTATGTGTGTGTGTGTGTGTAGTGTGTACTGTGTGTGTGTGGGGGGGGTTTAGGCCCTTTGTAAATTTCAGCTCCAGGCCCATCGGGACCTTAATCTGGCACTGGGCGGGGGGAAGTTTTATGACGAGAACTCAATTGCAACGTTTTATACCGACTGAATTCATTTAAGACAATGTTTTATAATAAAGGTCGGCAGAACACATTTATTATTTTAAAGAATATTAAAAAAATTACATATTCATAAATACACGTTTTGTAGAAAAACGTGATGTGATATGCAAATCAGTCATTTTCATGTTCAGAAGCAAAAAATCTATAAGTATCGCATACATTTGTTAAAAAACTTTTTCATCGCAGACCTGTGTTGTAGAAATGTGTCCAGAAGCATTGTGGGAAATCTATTGTGGGCTAGCAAGATACAGTATCCAGTGCCATAGGTTCTGTAGTCTTTGGAAGTAGCTCTGTGGTAGAAGGTGGATGGAGGTCCAAATGCCCACATGACCCACTTATGTCTCCAGGCCCTGGAAGGCTTCAGTTCTGGCTGATGCTGACCTGACCCATTCTCCACATTCATCTCTACTCCAGTCTATGTCTCTGATGTGGGCTCAATGTATTGAAGGATGTGTCAGTATTATGTCCAGCCGTCAGCCAATCCGGGCCTATCCACTACCCCCACTGCCCGGGTCTGTCCTCTACCCATACTACCTGGGTGTGTCCACTACCCATACTGCCCAGGTATGTCCACTACCCATACTACCCAGGTATGTCCACTACCCATACTACCCGGGTGTGTCCACTACCCATACTACCCAGGTATGTCCACTACCCATACTGCCCAGGTCTGTCCTCTACCCATACTACCCGGGGGTGTCCACTACCCATACTGCCCAGGTATGTCCACTACCCATACTGCCCATGTATGTCCACTACCCATACTGCCCAGGTATGTCCACTACCCCCACTGCCCAGGTCTGTCCACTACCCATACTGCCCAGGTATGTCCACTACCCATACTACCCGGGTGTGTCCACTACCCATACTGCCCAGGTATGTCCACTACCCATACTGCCCAGGTATGTCCACTACCCATACTGCCCAGGTATGTCCACTACCCATACTGCCCGGGTGTGTCCACTACCCATACTGCCCAGGTATGTCCACTACCCATACTACCCGGCTGTGTCCACTACCCATACTGCCCAGGTATGTCCACTACCCATACTGCCCAGGTGTGTCCACTACCCATACTGCCCAGGTATGTCCACTACCCATACTACCCGGCTGTGTCCACTACCCATACTGCCCAGGTATGTCCACTATCCATACTACCCGGGTGTGTCCACTACCCATACTGCCCAGGTATGTCCACTACCCATACTACCCGGGTGTGTCCACTACCCATACTGCCCAGGTATGTCCACTACCCATACTGCCCAGGTGTGTCCACTACCCATACTGCCCAGGTATGTCCACTACCCATACTGCCCAGGTATGTCCACTACCCATACTGCCCAGGTATGTCCACTACCCATACTGCCCAGGTGTGTCCACTATCCATACTACCCGGGTGTGTCCACTACCCATACTACCCAGGCCTTTCATCCCATTATTAATAAGTTAATGTGTAAATCCCATCACATTATCTTCACTCCATCGCTTCGGATCTCCTCTGATATTGATACTTTGTATCCTGGGGCCTATTTATGATGTCCCAAACCATGCAAAAACGGCTTTTTCTGCATGGTTTAGGCATTTTTAAGTAAAATGTTCATTTAATAAAAGCCTAATGCAGGAGATATAGATATAACTCCTGTATTAGGCAAAGTAACGTATTAAACCGCATTCACCATAACACTCATAGGGAACTGCTGTCTGGGCAATTTTATCAAACTCCCCAAAAATTTTTGGGTCTTGTCAGATAGATTACATGAAAAAACAGACACTCTTTAACTTATGTGCAAAATAGAAAACTAATTTGCACCTCTTGTATTGTAACATGGCTTTGTCCAGGAGACCACTTAATCAATTTTTTTACTTAACTTTCCTTAATGAATCAGGCCCAGATAGGTAAGACGTCTCTGCTCACAAGCGTACAATCTATGGGACAATGGGAGTCTGATACATGAGGGTAATTGTCACATATTACATATTGGTCCAGCCAGATTGCCCAGTAGAAAGTGCTTAGTGGGCTGTGTGATCAGTCACACACAGTGCTGGATGGGAAGTCTGAAGCTTGGACAGAAGTGTTTCTGGAGTCTGTCGCTCCTCTCTCAGTTCCTTTCCATGTAACATCAGACAGAGAGGAACCTGCAGGTCTGAGGGAGTCACTGCCAAATAGTACAAACTGGAGAGTGTTACAAAGACTTTAATCTGCAGGATTTCCCAGTTTTGGTTTAAAGTCATAAATAAATACTTGAGGGGCTTAGAGAGAGTTTAAGTTATACCCTGAGAACCAGAGGAACGCTGCAGACACGTTAATGTAGTGAGACTGCGGGTTATAAAGGAAATACATTATATACTGTGCTACATCCGCACAACCAGAGGCAACTATGTATTATACCTTTATATATGAAATTGTAGTTTAATGACCTTAACTGTGAGAGTTATTTCCTTACTTGGGAGCGACAGTGGGAACGGTCAGTAACCGATACCAACCGTGTACTTCATTACGGCTAACGTTCTGTCTAAGGTCAGGCGCAAATGGTTATTGGTAAGTGTGCAAATCTGCGTTCCCTGCTTTGCGCGGATCAGGCGCAGGAATTTTGGCAGTTATGATTAAGCTATAAAGGGGTGGGGAAGGCTTATGCGGATTTGGATCTTTCCATGAGTTAGCGGAAATTGGGGCTCATCCTATTCTGTTAATAGGGCGCTTTATGCGCCTGCTGGTTGCACTTCTTCCGGATGCAACAACACTCAAAGTGTTGGATGTAATGTAGACTGTGCCCACGTCCCCTCACACTCAGCACTGAAGCAGGAAGGTGTCACTGAAGGAAGGGGGTGGATTTATGTTACACTCTTCCACCGTGTGCAACATCAGGCGGTCCACAAAACCCACGAAATTAGGGACAAATATTCTGTGCCGCTCCGACTTCCGGGACGTGGGAGAGCAGCTTGTGCATGAGAGACGCCCCTGAGCAATGGAGCTGAATGCTACCGCCGGGGCAGGGCCATAGGGTAGCGGCAGGATTGGAGCATTTCAATGCCAATCTCTGTGCCCAGGAAAACAAACTGGGTTCAACCTCATTCAAGTGAGAACCTTCAACTCCCTTCAGTTCAGAGCTAAACATTACTTCAGTCTTATACTCTCCATTCAGACAGACGATCCTTAGAGTCATTGCAGGGCGGGAGGGAGTGCCAGAGACAAGCATGAGGCAGAAGGGGGTGACTCCGGGACGTAGCTATGATGAGAGGTGACCTTGAGTGTTGGGTTAAAAGAGAGAAATCCTGAGTTGCAAATGGCGGATTCCATCGCTTAAGGAGAGGCCAATAGCACCGAGTGATACCTCTGTGAGTGTCGAGGTTCAGCCAATCCAGTTGCTCTCAGTCTGACCTGTTAGAGAGTGTTCGGTGTCTGCATCAAGTGAGAGGAGTGTGTGCAGAGACCAGAGAGTACTGGGGCAGAAGACAAAAGTTTATAGGAAGAGACACCCTGAGTAACAATCAGTGAGAGTGTCAGCTCTGTGGACAAGTCAAGTAATATGAAAAAAGTGATTATTTATTTCATCATTGCGATGTTCTGTCTACCATTTGTGTGTCAGCTGTGATTGTACTGCGCTACCCTGCCTGTGCCCGCTTCACACATAACTTTCTTTTAACTAGAACTGCATGTGCAGTTGTCCGTAACTACGCCCTGTATCCTGAGGTGATGAGGACTGAACGAGACCTGGGGGTGACTATGAGGCTCTCCAGAGGTAGGTACCTGTGTGTGTGCACCGACATCACCCCGCAGACAGGGGGCAACAAACATTACTGGTTAAATCGCATTTCATCACTTGCTATGGATCACTGCACATTCGTTAGTTAATCGTCTCCTGTGTGTTTGGCTGATGTCACCAGCTGAGGAGACACAATACTCCCCATAGATAGTATTTCTATAGATTATTGTCTGTTTATTTGCAGTGTTTGGTACACAGAGGATGATATAGTCAGCACCCAGCTGTATAAGCTGAATACGGGGTCATTACAAGCACACAGGTTTTCCTGTAGTAATTTATTCCTTCATCCTTCCCCCTGTTTAGTCTGGTTATATAAAGTGAGGTCATGGGGTGGGGTCCGTCTAAGGTGGTAAAGTCAATAAACAGAATAATACACTAATTAGTTTATGGATTAGTTATGTCTGGAATTCCCCTAAGCCAAGAAATATTGTCCAAAAACTGCTAAGAAAACTCCACTTATTATAATAATTATAACCAGGCTGAAATACAGAGTCCATCCAGTTATTAATACATTTCTCTTACAATGTATCTTCTGGACAATAATGAAGCGGGGTACATGATGTACTGTATAGTATATGTAAGCTGTGTACGGTCTAATTCCAGGACATTTCCATAATATCGTGCTCATTAGGGTGAAAATTGGGCGCATGATGTCAGAGAGCGTCGTTGCGAAGCCAGAATCAGTTTTGCAGTTCCACAAATGACCGTTTCGGATGACTGATATGTTCTGGTGACTCCTCATAGGGATATGCCCTAAACATATACATATGGGGCCTGATTCATTAAGGAAAGTTAAGCAAAAAATTGATTACGTTCTCTTACTGAAGTTTTCCGGAAAAAAAACATGTTGCACTGCAAAGGGTGCAAATGAGTTTATTGTTTTGCAAATAAGGAAAATACTGGCTGTTATTCATGTACTACACAAATACTAGATAGCTTATTTGTACATTGAAATTTAAATTTGATCTAGGACATGTCCTACCCCAACTATAAATCTGCAATAACATTTTACATTTACCCCCCGCCCCCTCCCCCTGTCCAGTGCAACATGGTTTTGCCTTACTTAGGCTAGGTACACGCTGCCAACTTGTTATCTCAAACGATTGTACCTACAACTGAAGGTCCGATCAGTCTGAGGATTCATCCATACACACTGACACGATTTACCTTCAGATCTGTGCTCTTCATCTGGTCCTTCGTCTGGTCCTTTGTCTGGTCCTCTAGTCTTCAGAGAATGACAGCACAATATTCATTCATTCATTCTTGTCACACTGATTATAACCGCCTTGTTATAGCTATCCACATGTTCTAACGAATTTGGTTAGCTTCTGTGACTCTGAAACAAAATATTCTGTCTCAGAACGAACAAATGAATTATTCCTTCTACAGCGCTCTCTACATTTATTCACTGGGACATTCATCACTAACATCGGCTGAAAAGAACACAACTCTGTAAACTCTATGGAGATCATGAGCATGATGAATGCATACACACTACATGATCGGTCGGAAAATATTAAACAGTACGACCAACCAAAGGAGCCAACAATCGACACTTTGAAATGACTTTGGACCATCGTGCCACTCTGCACACTAACCCGACTTCCGACCGAGCAGTCGTATGTCGGCTGATTTGCCCGATTATTGGACGAAAACGCTCTAGTGTGTAGCCAGCCTTATTTACTTTTGCTTAACTTTCCTTAATGAATCAGGCCCATGATGTTATACCAAAAATTACAACGAAATACAAATATAATCCAGAAAACAATAGTTATATATAAACATTTCAGAAAGAAGCAAACAAGTGGCCTCCTCTCAGTCAGATCCAGGGGCGACTTCTCCCTGCTCATTCTCTCGGATCTCTCTGCGGCCTTTGACACCGTGGACCACCCCCTCCTTCTGCAGACCCTTCTCTCTCTTGGTCTCTCTGGCATTGTCCTCACTTGGTTCACCTCCTACGTTACCCTCAGTATCTCCATCCTATAACACCACCCAACACTACATCACACTGATTACATCATTACCAATCTGACTCAGGTGCCCTAATCCTATATATATATATATATATATATATATATATATATATATATATATATATATATACTATACATGTATATATTTCGCAGAATGTGTTTTCTCCCCATAAAACCCATAGAACTCCATATAATTTCCCTATACTGGGCGCAGTGCTCTATACTCTATTTCTTTTTCAAAAAGGATTGTCAGCTCTTTGGGACAGTACTAATGGAGTGTTGTGCAGGAGGCTATTAATAGCAGTGCACACAGTATATACACAGACCATGGTTTCAGGGGACAATGACTTCTGTTTTAGCTGAGTTTCGGTTTTGGTTATGATGTATGAAAAGCAGATTTTTCTTAGAAGTTGTCTATCTGTTGTTCCTGCGGACAACATCTGAGAGTTCGTGTGGAAGGGCCGGATATGCGCGGTTACTACCTACACCCCAGGCCACAGCTGAGGGAAGGTGTGTTCACTGTTTGACGCTGGTGATCAAGGCCTCAGATATGGTGAATCTGGACCTCAACTATAATTGCAGTCTAGGAAGTGGTGCATGGCGAAACTTTGATAATGTGTGTCTCTCTTCCCCCCAATAAAAGCCCAGTCAAGCTAAATGAAGATGGGGGTTTAGTTCAGCAATAAATGATGGATGCAGTTGGCAGAAGGCTGACCTCTTAGTGAATAGCTCTATACTACTCCTCACTGCCAGGGCCGTCTTTCCCATTGGGCACAATGGGCAGGTGCCCGGGGGTCCTGCATCCCAGGGGGGCCCGTCGGAGGCAGGAAAAAAAAAAACCTGAAAAAAAAAGAAGAAAATACTTACCTTGCGGTCAGCTGCCTCCGACGGGCCCCCCTGGGCTGCAGGGCCCATAAATATAATAATTATTTTATTTTTTTGGTATATATAGGGGCCCCAGTGCACTGCTGTGCCCGGGGGCCCAAGATGTTCTTAAGAGGGCCCTGCTCACTGCAGTACAAATAACAGCCAGCGTAATAATATTACAATATCACTTGTCTAGAGAATATTGTCCAAGTTCTTTAGAATGGAGATTTTCTCTGACCCACACGATTGAGGAATGAATACATGAGAAATAGTTTTTTTCATTGACTTTTATATTAAATTACACACATTATAACAGGAACACGGCAATGGTGAAACGTGTTATATAAGTACAGCTCCAGTATGAGTGTGTAACAGCTTCCTGAAAATCAAATATACAGAACTGCAGAAAAACACAGAACTCTGGTATAACACGGAGTGTTCTGTAGATGGGCCCCGGGGGGTGATGCGGGGCCACGACTGTAACACAACAAATATGTTTATTATAGTCCTACCAGGGGCAGATAATCATCATCATCATCAACATTTATTTATATAGCGCCAGCAGATTCCGTAGCGCTTTACAATTGGGAACAATCATTAATAAAACAATACTGGGTAATACATACAGAGAGGTAAGAGGACCCTGCTCGCAGCTTACACTCTATAGATAATGGTCATTTACAGATTAAAGTGCTGGAATTTAAAATGTTCCTAAATATGTAGCAGTGATACGGTTAAGAACGATCACCAAGATGTTATTTCACTATTACACCATTTTCATCATGGGGTGTTTTTATCAGTACTTTCCACTGATGGAAAGTGGAAAAAAAATTCACCAAACAACTCCTAAAGGTCTATATGTGTCAATGAGAGAATATTTAATCCTGAGTAAGGTTTCACCATCACACAGAGCACATTGAATATTATATATCTCACACCGCATGCGTAACACCGTGCACAGGAAGGGAAGATTATATTTGTTACACACTGTTTGTACCCTTTGAATGGTGAGTTCTCGAGATGAAGACAGAAGACACTGATCCAGTTGTGGGGGGGGGGGGGAATAAAATACTTTTCTTTTAATGCTTTTTTCATTAATGACTATTTTATATATATATATATATATATATATTATATTCCACATATTGGACGTATCCTGTTTCTTGTGTGTCAGAAAGCAGAGCGGACCTAGACCTGTATTCAGACGTTATATGGATGTGTGTAGCCCAATTTACATTCGTTTTGCGTTCCTTGGTGTCTCAGGCCCTTATTGTTTAGTCCTTTTACATACTATTACATTTTATGACCCGGTCAGGCCTTTTCTAGCTGAGTTAGAAATTTAATAAAGTCTATTAGAGAAAATAACAAACTCCCGCAAAAAAATTCATATTCGTCCCTACTTGCATCCTGCAAAGTGATTTACCTACAAAGTGCCCTTTATGCGGGATCCGTGTTCTAACATGGAGACTATCATAGGTGGATCTGTATCTGATGCATAGGTGTAGTCCTGGGGGTAAATGTATCAAGGTGAGAGTTTTTCGGCGGGTTTGAAAAGTGGAGATGTTGCCTATAGCAACCAATCAGATTCTAGCTGTCATTTTGTAGAATGTACTAAATAAATAATAACTAGAATCTGATTGGTTTTTCAAACCCGCAGGAAAACTCTCAGCTTGATACATTTACCCCCTGGTCTGCTTTGAATTTGAGCTCCAGCCCTCCCCTGGGTATGGGCCAGACTTACATCATGTCCTTGTCCTTACACTTGAAGAGCTTCATCATAACGGTGCTCGGTGGAGTAGCCAGGTAGTCACGTAGGTAATCTATGGGCTGTCTGTAGCAATGGAGGGGGCCCCGTGTCTCCATAAAAGAACAAGTATCCTTCCCCTCCACCTTTTTAGGAAGCACCACTAACCTGACATCCTTCCATCTCACCCTGCTTTCTAGTACATCCGTTGTTCCCATATTCTGATTTCTGCATAAAGTTGTTGAGTGACTAGAATCTGAGATTATATTTTTAAATTTCACCTTGTAGCCAGTTACATTTCTTGCTGGATTGGAACTAATCTTGGAGCTTTTAGAAGAGAGTTGCCTCCGATACATGTGTCAGATTACAGGCCAGTCTCAGCCATGTATAGAACGTCTGCCTACAGCAGCTGTGTCATGGGATCCAGCAGAGTACAACCATATTTTGGAAGGGAGGGATGCATTGACCAACACCAATCATTGTGTAACAATAGGAGATGACTGGGAGGTCCTTCTCATGGCAATTAATTTTCTAGATTGAACGGTAGCTCCGTGTAGGAAGAGGATGGAGTTATAGGTGCAATAATGACTAATAAATATATCTTAGAATATCTAGTACCTGGTACCTCCATATTACCATGTAGAATCTTTGTCACCCAAAACCCTGTATAGCTCTACACACTAAGCCAATGTGATAAAAATGTCCCAAATTGTGGCCTAATTTAGGACATGGGTCATCAAAGATGCAATTAAATTTAGGCAGCCTGGTCAGTAGAATCATCTCACATAGAAAAAGTTAGCAAACCAGGAGAACCCCACAGGTACTTCACTCCTCAACTACATGTACCAAAAATGCAATTGTAGGAGATATTAAATTCCTTGAGTGATTGCAGCGATCTGAGAGACCCTTCATGGTACAACTGCCCAAGTTAGCATTTGTTACAGACACTACCTGAGTGTATATTCTGTAGCTCGTCGCCCCCAAAGTAAAGCATGATTAGCAGGGTTGGAGCAGTGTATCGAAATAACCCCTATAACACATAATCACCTGGTATCCGGGGTCAGGTGCACAGATTTAATGAGCAGATGCTTGAAAGCATGGTCCTTTTACCCATGCCAGGATATAGATGTCTAAGCTGCATGGGCATTAGGGGAAAGAGATTCTGCCCCATCCCATTGGTTCTGAGGGTATGTCGATTTATTTTATCTCTCCTGCTCTCTGCTTCTCCACACAAACAAGGAAAAATACCTTAAATATACAAATGAGGTAGATATATGGGGGAGTGCAACTGACTGTGTAGAATCTTCCTCAGTATCTTCAAGATGAGCTTTGTTCTGCTCAAGACATATAGGGGTAATTTATGCCAGCACCTTGTGTTGCCAGCCTTGTGGGCTAACAGTGGGACATTGAACTCAGTTGGCTAGTTGGAGATCTTATCATTTAAGTATGTGATCTGGGAGAACCAGATTAGTCCAACACTGGTGGACGCCAAGCTATATCAGAATTAATAATCCATAGAATAAGACGCAAAGCTGATATTTTGGCCTGGATTTTAATGTCAGCCTGCTAATACTGCTACAGAGTGTTACTATTCTGTTAGAGTAAGTTCCTTGTCTAGTTTGGGTAAATCCTAGGATCTCCCTCACGGAAAAATCCAGTGGATCGGCCTTAACAATTGTGGTACCACAACTGTTTCTATAACAGTTGTTTTGTGAGGCAGTTCCTTAGGCTGGGTACCCACTACAGAGTTTTCAGCCGATTCATGACAAATGAACATTTGGCCCAATATCGCATTAGATTGTACACTGCAACGTTGAACGCTTATCACTCCAATGCTCATCGTATCATTTAATTTGGTTTTCAAACCAAGCTAAAAATCTTGTTCAATGATGTAACAATGTCAATCCAATCCTGCAGTGTGTACGCACTCAGGACCGGCAGTGTCCATAGATCTCTATGGAGGGTGCAGAGTCAGGATCAGTTGATGGTTAAGACAGATGAAGAGCACAGATCTGAGGATAAATCTTGTAACACGTGTTTAGTGTGTACACAGGAATCGCCATGGTGATTGATCGGAACTTTCAGTCGTTGGTAAAATTGGGAGAACTTTCCTGTAGTGTGCACTCAGTCTTACTGTTGCTGGATGCTCCAGCCGTGCACCTGATATTAGGTGGGACTTCATCTCTGAGTGGAGACTGTCAGTGTGCTCTTCAGTATCAGTGAGTAGTATCTGAGTCCCAGTGTGACCTGGTGCAAATGGGATTCACAACTCGTTCCATCAAGTTTCTCAGGGGTTCAACACCTCACTGGTCATATGTGTCTGGGGGATTCTTCAGCACCTCACTCACCCATTACCAATATATCCACATGTATGAGATTCATATGAGCTCCTTTCTATATAGATAAAAGACACATGTGGGAATATTGGCTTTATCCGTTCTTTCACTTTAAACTGAGTTGAGCTGATGTGGAATTGGCCACAAATTAGAAATTATTGTAAATAAAAGTACATAAATATATCATACTTCTACCCATATGCAGAGACACATCTCGGATACGTCCACATCAGCAGCGAATGTGCCTGGTTTACAACAAGTCATTGTCATCAGCGAGTATTCTCACCTGCCCTATAGCAGATGTAAAAGACACGCCTCCTAACATGCGTGTTTCTGCACCATCCGTGTAAACCCCCCTCTCTGTACTCAGGTAATGGTAGAACTCTCTTCCCTTTCCTACCGCTCCTCTCCAGACGTAGGTGGTGCAAGTGCAAGATTCACGGAAGTCTACATAGCACATATGTATATGCCCCCCCTCCAGGCACGTGCAAGGAGATGTCATGTAAGATACGATGTGTATGTATGTGCCAGTCTGCGTCAGTCCCAGTGTCTAAATGGTTCCATGCTGCAAGAGGACTGTGGGCCACAATAAGATTAGACTTTACCTCCATTCTTATTTAAATCTTAATTTAAACTTCAAGTGAGTCTGTTATACAGTAAGCAGAGTATAAAACACGTGTTTGCATAGGACAGATTCATTTGAGTCAAAATAATATAACAGACTTTTACAGACCCTGTTATTTGAAGCTCTTTCCTCCCTCTTCAGGGTGGTTACAACAAGGCAGCTGCTACTTGTGAAACCATGAACTGAAATTCAGCTTCTGGGAGTGAAACAAGTTCTGTGACGCAGGAGAGAGAAACATCTGCAGGTGTTCAAAGCACAGATCTAAGACGGAGAGATAATTCCACAGATCTAAGACGGAGAGATAATTCCACAGATCTAAGACGGAGAGATAATTCCACAGATCTAAGACGGAGAGATAATTCCACAGATCTAAGAAGGAGAGATAATTCCACAGATCTAAGAAGGACAGATATTTCCGCAGTCCTCTGTAGGACAGATATTTCCTCAGTCTTCTGTAGGACAGATATTTCCGCAGTCCTCTATAGGACAGATATTTCCGCAGTCCTCTGTAGGACAGATATTTACGCAGTCCTGTGTAGGACAGATATTTCCGCAGTCCTCTGTAGGACAGATATTTCTGAAGTCCTGTGTAGGACAGATATTTCTGTAGTCCTGTGTAGGACAGATATTTCTGTAGTCCTCTGTGCGACAGATATTTCCTCAGTCCTGTGTAGGACAGATATTTCCACAGTCCTCTGTAGGACAGATATTTCCTCAGTCCTCTGTAGGACAGATATTTCCGCAGTCCTCTGTACGACAGATATTTCCTCAGTCCTGTGTAGGATAGATATTTCTGTAGTCCTCTGTAGGACAGATATTTCCTCAGTCCTGTGTAGGACAGATATTTCCGCAGTCCTCTGTAGGACAGATATTTCCTCAGTCCTCTGTAGGACAGATATTTCCGCAGTCCTCTGTACGACAGATATTTCCTCAGTCCTGTGTAGGATAGATATTTCTGTAGTCCTCTATAGGACAGATATTTCCTCAGTCCTCTGTAGGACAGATATTTCCGCAGTCCTCTGTAGGACAGATATTTCCTTAGTCCTCTGTAGGACAGATATTTCCTCAGTCCTCTGTAGGACGGATATTTCCTCAGTCCTGTGTAGGACAGATATTTCTGTAGTCCTGTGTAGGACAGATATTTCCGCAGTCCTGTGTAGGATAGATATTTCCGCAGTCCTCTGTAGGACAGATATTTTTATGCAGTCCTCTGTAGGACAGATATTTCTGTAGTCCTCTGTAGGACAGATATTTCCGCAGTCCTCTGTAGGACAGATATTTCCGCAGTTCTGTGCTAGACAGATAATTCAGTTTCTAGAGGGTTATTAACATAGATGGAATAATATAAACATATGATCATTTCAAATTGGCAGCAAAACTGCTTACACACAATTAAGGTGCGTTAAATTAAAAATGATAAAGTGACTCATATTGAAGATATGGAGCTCACTAAACCTGATAACAATGACAAACAATAATGCAGTAAATATACGTTTAGCACCATTCAGTTCTGCGTAGAGTCCAAACTGATGGTTTACCCAGGAATAAAGTGATACAGGAAGACATTGCAGTTATTGGATGGATACAATGTGTCACTCACAAGAAGTTGTGATGACTTATTTCTTTAACAGATGTGATATCTGTTAGAAAGAGGAAGTGAGATCTAATACTGTGATTCATTGCTTCCAAGTTATCCGCCCTATGGTTCAGGTTCAGTGGGCACCTCTCACACCTTCAGCCTTAGTAAACAATACAATAATATACAGCAGATCCTCGAAAGCAGAGAAATGACCTGTATTTATTAACCCGGGTGTATTTATTGTGTCACTTGTCCTGGATGCCTATAGGCAAGCTGAACTAACACACAGGGGACTATTTATCAGCCCTTAAACCATGTGGTGGACTGCACTACTAGGTGCCGCGTTACACCTCCGTACTTGCCTAGGAATGTCCTCGATCTTTCTGATTTTTTGGGGTTTTAAGCAGGTTGCGTCACAAAAGTTACCACAGGGATATCTGGTTTGTGGCGTTCTTGATCCTTCCATGCCAGCTCTTCCCATCATTGAAGCAGAATTCAAGGCTTCTAGATACGAAGGGCCACATACAGGGACTGATCAGGGGCACAAAAACATAGCCTGTGCCACAACCACGTTCAAAGTACTCATAGTCCTATCCGGTAGTAGAACTACCATGGCTGCAGGGGGGTGTGGTGGTGATGGGTACCCCCCAATGCTGCTCTATGTACCTCCCTGTATCTTATCTATGTCCATCTCTCCTCCCTGTATCTTATCCATGTCCATCTCTCCTCCCTGTATCTTATCTATGTCCATCTCTCCACCCTGTATCTTATCCATGTCCATCTCTCCTCCCTGTATCTTATCTATGTCCATCTCTCCTCCCTGTATCTTATCCATGTCCATCTCTCCTCCCTGTATCTTATCTATGTCCATCTCTCCACCCTGTATCTTATCTATGTCCATCTCTCCTCCCTGTATCTTATCTATGTTCATCTCTCCTCCCTGTATCTTATCCATGTCCATCTCTCCTCCCTGTATCTTATCTATGTCCATCTCTCTACCCTGTATCTTATCTATGTCCATCTCTCCACCCTGTATCTTATCTATGTCCATCTCTCCTCCCTGTATCTTATCTATGTCCATCTCTCCTCCCTGTATCTTATCTATGTCCATCTCTCCTCCCTGTATCTTATCCATGTCCATCTCTCCTCCCTGTATCTTATCCATGTCCATCTCTCCTCCCTGTATCTTATCTATGTCCATCTCTCCTCCATGTATCTTATCTATGTTCATCTCTCCTCCCTGTATCTTATCTATGTCCATCTCTCCTCCCTGTATCTTATCTATGTCCATCTCTCCTCCATGTATCTTATCTATGTCCAACTCTCCACCCTGTATCTTATCTATGTCCATCTCTCCTCCATGTATCTTATCTATGTTCAACTCTCCTCCCTGTATCTTATCTATGTCCATCTCTCCTCCATGTATCTTATCTATGTTCAACTCTCCTCCCTGTTTCTTATCTATGTCCATCTCTCCTCCCTGTATCTTATTTATGTCCATCTCTCCTCCATGTATCTTATCTATGTCCAACTCTCCTCCCTGTATCTTATCTATGTCCATCTCTCCTCCCCGTATCTTATCTATGTCCATCTCTCCTCCCTGTATCTTATCTATGTCCATCTCTCCTCCCTGTATCTTATCTATGTCCATCTCTCCTCCCTGTATCTTATCTATGTCCATCTCCCCTCCCTGTATCTTATCTATGTCCATCTCTCCTCCCTGTATCTTATCTATGTCCATCTCCCCTCCCTGTATCTTATCTATGTCCATCTCTCCACCCTGTATCTTATCTATGTCCATCTCTCCTCCCTGTATCTTATCTATGTCCATCTCTCCAACATGTATCTTATCTATGTCCATCTTTCATCCATGTATCTTATCTATGTCCATCTCTCCTCCCTGCATCTTATCCATGTCCATCTCTCCTCCATGTATCTTATCTATGTCCATCTCTCCTCCCTGTATCTTATCTATGTCCATCTCTCCTCCCTGCATCTTATCCATGTCCATCTCTCCTCCCTGTATCTTATCTATGTCCATCTCTCCTCCATATATCTTATCTATGTCCATCTCTCCACCCTGTATCTTATCTATGTCAACTCTCCTCCATGTATCTTATCTATGTTCAACTCTCCTCCCTGTATCTTAGCTTTGTCAACTCTCCTCCATGTATCTTATCTATGTTCAACTCTCCTCCCTATATCTTAGCTATGTCCATCTCTCCTCCATGTATCTTATCTATGTCCATCTCTCCTCCCTGTATCTTATCTATGTCCATCTCTCCTCCCTGTATCTTATCTATGTCCATATCTCCTCCATGTATCTTATCTATGTCCATCTCTCATCCCTGTATCTTATCTATGTCCATATCTCCTCCATGTATCTTATCTATGTCCATCTCTCATCCCTGTATCTTATTTATGTCCATCTCTCCTCCCTGTATCTTATCTATGTCCATCTCTCCTCCCTGTATCTTATCTATGTCCATCTCTCCTCCCTGTATCTTATCTAAGTCCATCTTTCCTCCCTGTATCTTATCTATGTCCATCTCTCATCCCTGTATCTTATCTATGTCCATCTCTCCTCCCTGTATCTTATCTATGTCCATCTCTCCTCCCTGTATCTTATCTATGTCCATCTCTCCTCCCTGTATCTTATCTATGTCCATCTCTCCTCCCTGTATCTTATCTATGTCCATCTCTCCTCCCTGTATCTTATCTATGTCCATCTCTCCTCCCTGTATCTTATCTATGTCCATCTCTCCTCCCTGTATCTTATTTATGTCCATCTCTCCTCCCTGTATCTTATTTATGTCCATCTCTCCTCCCTGTATCTTATCTATGTCCATCTCTCCTCCCTGTTTCTTATCTATGTCCAACAATCCTCCCTGTTTCTTATCTATGTCCATCTCTCCTCCCTGTTTCTTATCTATGTCCAACAATCCTCCCTGTATCTTATCTATGTCCATCTCTCCTCCATGTATCTTATCTATGTTCAACTCTCCTCCCTGTATCTTATCTATGTCCATCTCTCCTCCATGTACCTTATCTATGTCCATCTCTCCTCCCTGTATCTTATCTATGTCCATCTCTCCTCCATGTATCTTATCTATGTCCATCTCTCCTCCATGTATCTTATCTATGTCCATCTCTTCTCCCTGTATCTTATCTATGTCCATCTCTCCTCCCTGTATCTTATCTATGTCCATCTCTCCTCCCTGTATCTTATCTATGTCCATCTCTCCTCCATGTATCTTATCTATGTCCATCTCTCCACCCTGTATCTTATCTATGTCCATCTCTCCTCCATGTATCTTATCTATGTCCATCTCTCCTCCCTGTATCTTATCTATGTCCATCTCTCCTCCCTGTATCTTATCTATGTCCATCTCTCCTCCCTGTATCTTATTTATGTCCATCTCTCCTCCATGTATCTTATCTATGTCCATCTCTCATCCCTGTATCTTATCTATGTCCATCTTTCCTCACTGTATCTTATTTATGTCCATCTCTCCTCCCTGTATCTTATCTATGTCCATCTCTCCTCCCTGTATCTTATCTATGTCCATCTCTCCACCCTGTATCTTATCTATGTCCATCTCTCCTCCCTGTATCTTATCTATGTCCATCTCTCCACCCTGTATCTTATCTATGTCCATCTCTCTACCCTGTATCTTATCTATGTCCATCTCTCCTCCCTGTTTCCAAATGACACTTACAACTGTCTATGACTTGAAAGGCGGAATGGGGGAGGAAAGGAGCGGACTAACATAGGCCATGTACAGTAATGGTGTGCCGATGCCGATGCGGCCAATTCAAGTCCTGTCTTAGTAGTAAGTACGCCTGGTTTCAGCCGTATCACTTGCAGCCTGTACAGGGCAGGTGCTGACTGATAGTGATGACTGACATGGCATAGTCTTGATTTAAAAATATGCCAGTAAGATGTACTATTACAATTATATGTGCAGTGCGCATTGAAAGTACACTATATGGACTAAAGTATTCGGACACTTGACCATTACACCAACAGGGACTGTAATGACATTGTTCAAATACATATACTTTAATATGGATTTTGCAGTGATAACAGCTTCCACTCTCCTTGGAAGACTTTCCACAAGGTGTTGGAGTGTTTCTGTGGGAATTTGTGCCCATTCATTCTGTAGAGCATTTATGAGGTCAGGCACTGATGTTGGACGAGAAGGCCTGGCTCACAGTCTCCGTTCCGTTCATCATAAAGGTGTTCGATGGGGTTGAGGTCAGTGCTCTGTGCGGGCCAGTCAAGTTCTTCCACACCGAACTCATCAAACTATGTCTTTGTAGTCTTTGCTTTGTGCACTGGGGCACAGTCATGTTGGAATATAAAAGGACCTTCCCCAAACTGTTGTCACAAAGTTGGAAGCATAGCATTGTCCAAAATGACCTGCTATGCTGAAGCATTAAGATTGTCCTTCACTGGAGATAAGGGGCCTAGCCCAAACCCTGAAAAACAGCCCCATACCATTATCCCTCCTCCAGCAAACTTCACAGTTGGCATAATGCAGTCAGACAGGTAACGTTCTCCCGGCATCCGCCAAACCCAGACTCACTCATCTGACTGCCAAACAGAGAAACGTGATTCGTCACTCCCCAGAACACGTTTCCACTGCTCCACAGTCCAGTGTCGGTGAGCTTTACACCACTCCATCCGACGCTTGGCATTGGTCTTGGTGATGTGAGGCTGCATGCAGCTGCTCGGCCATGGAAACCCATTCCATTAAGCTCCAGCTGCACAGTTTTTGTGCTTACATTAATGCAGGGTGGAAGTTTGAAACTCTTCAGCTATGGAATCAGCAGAGCGTTGACGACTTTTACGCACCATGCGCCTTAGCAGTCATTGACCCCGCTGTGTGATTTTACGTGATCTTCCGCTTTGTGGCTGAGTTGCTGTTGTTCCTAAACATTTCCACTTTCTAATAATATCACTTACAGTTGACTGTGGAATATCCAGCAGGGATGACATTTCACGAACCGTCTTATTACAAAGGTGACATCTATCACAGTACCACTCTTGTCACTGAGCTCTTCGGAACGACCCTTATTGTATCACAAATGTTTGCAAATGGAGACTACATGGCTAGGTGATGGATGTTATACACCTCTGGTAACGGGTCTGATTGAAACACCACAATTCAATAATTAACAGGTGTGGCCAAATACTTTTGTCCATATAGTGTATCTTTAGTTATGTAATCAAAAAACATTTTTATTACATTTGAAAATTAATATTCCTTAAATGATTATACTGATAAAGGTTGTTTTTCATTTGATGGTCAAATAAAAGTTTTATGTGTTCTGATGTGTACATACATATGTGTGTATACTGCAGTCT
The DNA here is from genome assembly GCA_036250195.1 of Mixophyes australis. NCBI lineage: Eukaryota > Metazoa > Chordata > Amphibia > Anura > Limnodynastidae > Mixophyes > Mixophyes australis. The sequence goes on along the minus strand of JAVHZZ010000002.1, from coordinate 418,641,457 downwards.
GCTCTGTGTTGTCTACATAAGACAAGTACTGTGTATACAGAGTGTACTTATCCCCAGATTCAAATGGATTCTTGATATATGCTAAGGTTTACATACGGTCAGAATAACGCACACTTTCTGTGCTCTTTTTAAACATGTAACTTACGTTCAAGATGTTTTAGAACTTAATCAGGCCCTTAATTCTGCAGCGTTGGGACTTTGGAAAAAAGCAAATTCCTCCTGTAAGAGCTGCTATGATTTAATGTCAGTGAAGAAGTCACTGTGACCTATTTTTCCATGTTCAATTATATGTAAATGTAACGTGTCTGAGAACTTCCTAAACCAGCATATAATACGAACCCTTCAGTAGTGATGTTACAGAAGATTAATATTCTCCTGAGTCAGCGGAATGTAGACAACACTGGGATCTGTAACAATGTCACAAAGGGAATATTAAACTGATAATTGGTTTATAGGTATAAAAATCCAACACAGAAAAGTTTCATTGAGATTATTCCCCTGAAAGTCCCCAACAATTATAAATATCATATAAAGTATCTGTCACTACTGGCAGTGATGTACGTGGGACTCACTTGGAAACTTGACTTGTGAGCAGTTTGTATAGTAACATCTACGAGTGATACAGTGACTGGAGTAATAACTAGAGACGGAGGAGTCATTCTCCATCTCACTTTATAATACAATCCTCTCGTTATTAGTTAGCCCGTGTTCTGCAAGAGTGAGAGCGAGCAGACAGATATTGTTCCTGGGAGGAAGGGGTGGGGGTGTATCTAGGCCCAGTCTATACATCAGAAGACAATATTAGGGGTTGGGGCTCCACCTATAGGTAATTAAATGATAAAGTTCATTAAAAAATGTAAGAGAAATTCACAGGGTATACATCAAAGTTTGGCAGCAGTTAAACATAATAAATGAGATGTAATCAAACTGCTATAATCATGGGTTTACATGAGAGAGAGGAGATGGGGCAGAGAGGCCTGTAAGGGGCATGTAAGAGGCATGTAATGGACATGTAAGGGGCATGTAATGGACATGTAAGGGGCATGTAAGAGGCATGTAAGGGGCATGTAAGAGGCATGTAAAGGACATGTAAGAGGCATGAAAGGGACCTGTAAGGAACATGTAAGAGGCATGTAAGGGACATGTAAGAGGCATATAAAGGACATGTAAGGGGCATGTAAGGGACATGTAAGGGACATGTAAGGGGCATGTAAGGGACATGTAAAAGGCATGTAAGGGACATGTGAGAGGCCTGTAAGGGGCATGTAAGAGGCCTGTAAGGGGCATGTAAGGGGCATGTAAGAAGCATGTAAGGGGCATGTAAGGGACAAGTAAAAGGCATGTAAGAGGCATGTAAAGGACATGTAAGGGGCATGTAAGAGGCATGTAAGGGACATGTAAGAGGCATGTAAGGGACATGTAATGAACATGTAAGGGACATGTAAGAGGCATGTAAAGGACATGTAAGGGGCATGTAAGAGGCATGTAAGGGGCATGTAAGGGACATATAAGAGGCATGTAAGGGACATGTAAAAGGCATGTAAGGGACATGTAAGATGCCTGTAAGGGGCATGTAAGAGGCATGTAAGGGGCATGTAAGAGGCATGTAAGAGGCATGTAAGAGGCATGTAAGGGACATGTAAGGGACATATAAGAGGCATGTAAGGGACACAGTAATGGGAGGTAATTGTGTAATTGGACAAAAGTTTCCAGGGTTGAAATCTGTATTATCCGTCCCAGGACTTGTTGCTCTGTCTGTACCTTATACACATACACACTAATACAGCAGCATCAGTGGCCACATAGTACGATACGAGGACGATAGTAACGTGGTCACTAGAAGGAGGGGACGGTGAATTAGGGGAACACTTTTCCTTGAAAATGTCCCTATATTTCGGCAGTGACCATCTGCACAATAAGACTCCTCAGTTACTGCATATTAGACACCATTCTCGCATCTGTTCTTATCCTTTATCAGTTACCATTTTGCAGTGTAATTGCTTCTACTCAATAAATATTAAGTTATATTTAGATTCAGTAAACGTGACATGCTGGGACATGTAGTGCTCCAAGCTCCTCCTCTGTGACATGCTGGGACTTGTAGTGCTCCAACCTCCTCCTATGTCACATAACATGATGGAACTTGTAGTGCTCCAAACTCCTCCTGTGTGACATGCTGGGACTTGTAGTGCTCCGAGCTCCCCCTATGTTACATGCTCAGATGCTGGAGGATGGTGTCCTGGAAGGTAATGTGAGGTGCTGGTGATATCTCTATACATTATTGTCCATAGGGGACTTCGGGGGGGGGGTTTAGATATATTTTTGCCTCTCTCTCTGGTCGTCACATTTTCCCCACATTTCTCATTATTGACCAGTTTTTGTGCCGTGTTCCCACGCGCGCTGTGTTGGCGTCAGAATGTTCTGTGACTCAGCGACATTTCATGTCAAACCACAGAGACCACAGGGGACAATCTCACGGTTCTCTTCCAAACCTCTGTGGGTATCAGTCTTGCCGGCTCTAGTTTTAGTTAATCACCAGCTCTTGTCTAATGTGTGTCTGTGACACGAGTCAGTGAGACATATAAGGGAAACAGATCTGTCCTTCCATCAGTGGCCTGATTCACCCTGGGATGTAAGCCCCGTGGCACAGGGTATCTTGTGCTCTGCGCAGGCTCAGAAACGGACCTTATGTCAGTGGACGCAATAACTTGCAGCTCATATCCAAATGTAAATGACACCTCCGACTGCTGACACCTCGACGGGCGGAACAGAGACGCACAGTACAGCACTGGCGTCCAGCGCACATTCATCCAAGTCACGCTCTGGACGTCTCTTAAGTACGTTGTTCTTTAGCTGTATAACTTGCACCAGCTACAAGGCAGGTTTAAGTGCCGACTGATAGTGATCGCTGACACGTATGTGTGGCAGATGCCAGAACATGTGTTTGCAAGAAAGAGAAATTATAAAAATGAATCTTATGCACAGTACACATTAATATCCTGATTTATGTATTTCATGTAAAAAATATATACTGATGATTCTAGTATTAAGAGTCTTTTGTGCATGCGTTCTGACGGGACTTTATATCGCACAGATACATGCGTGTATCCTGCACTGTGATCTGTCTGTCTACATATGACACGGAACGTGTAGCTATTTCGTACTTGTACCAAGATTCAAATGGAAACGTTTCTTGTAAGCTGCTTGTAGTGAATATAGTCGTTCAGGGCTGCAAGTAACGTCCATTGTGCTCTCACATTGTGCTACAGGATAAATCAGGCGCAGTGTGTGCAGGAAGACTTATTAATAGACGGTATTTGCGCCAGTGATAATTTTTTGTTTCGCCCTATACATTAAACGGTCGCTGTATTTGCAAGTGGTCGAGTATTGTATCAATATCGTATCGTACAAGTATCACCGAGTTACTTGTATGGATGCAAAAATTATTCTATTACTATCTCATAACAGAAGACAATCATGGAAGTCGCCGGGTTAACTGAGCGTCACTCAGATCGTAGCCATATGTTCAGGACAAATAGTGCAATCAGTGATTCTTTTAGTGCCACGAAAAAAGGCGATTAAACAAAAAGGAGAGACCTAGCGGTAAGTAGAATCGCAGAGCCGCTGTGTCTGGCTGAGCCACACACTCCCATGAAGACACCACGGCTCCCTGCTGTCTGTCCATCACAACGCTTCACACAGTGAATGACCAGGAAGCTTTAGGACCAGCAGGAATTCAGTCTCCCTCCGTTTGTGAGTCAGGGGGGCTCCTCCAGGGGTCTCCTCCATTCAGCATTCTCTGTAATATTTTGCAGATTATGCAGCTATTGAGTGTGAATGAGTGATTTGTATATAATACATCTCCCCACTTGTCTCAAAATATCTCCCAACTCGACATCTTAGTTCTGCACAAGATCTGCGTCTCTCTTCCACTCTCATCACATCCTCCCAGTCCTGGTTACAGGACTTTTTTCGGGCTGCACCCACTCTGTGGAATTCACTCCCACGCACAGTAAGACTTTCCTCTAGTCTTCAAACCTTCACGTGTTCTCTGAAAACCCACCTCTTCAGACAAGCTTATAATATTCCTCAACCACCATCTTACCCTCAATAGGTTACCCTATTACCACCCTCTACACAGTATACACAAGACAACAACCCTCCGACCCCCTGACCAACATTGCTGTGTGACTGATCATACAGCCCACTAAGCACTTTCAGCTATGCAATCTGGCAGGACCAATACGTAATATATAGCACTTACCCTCATGTATCCAACTCCCACTGTCCCATAGATTGTAAGCTTAGAGCCCACTTACCTCTGTCTGTATTACCCAATATTGTTGTATTTGTTCTCAATTGTAAAGCGCTACGGAATATGCTGCTGCTATATAAGTAAATGTTTTGGTAAATAACGAAGGTTGAGGTGAGGTGGGAACTATAAATATATCACAGCAATGGCCTCTGTACAACAGAACCTCTCCCCCATAAACTAGCATCGTCATACCCAGAGGTTGAGACATATAACACACATCATTTCTCATATGACCCCGCGACCAGCGTGGAAGTGCTGGTTGTAATTAGGGATATTTGTGTTGTTCACACATTTACAAGTTTGTGATTTGGGCTCTTCTGTAGTGGGAACAAATACAAATACATTCTTCAGCACATATGGGATTAATTCACAACGGCTCTTTCTCCCAGACCCCAAAACCTTTGTGTCTGCTATTATTTATATTAACAAGGGAATTTTTACTTCTTTCTGCGCCGTTCTGATCCATTCCACCCTATTTATATCATATTAATATATTATATATATATAAAGTAATTAAGTAATAGTAAATATTATACATATACCTGAAATAAATTTTGGTTTTAATTATTGGTTTTAACATTTTATGATCTTGTAAACATACAAAACAAGATAAAAACTAATCAGGTAGAAAATAAGAAATTTCCTGGGAGGGGCAATTGCAATATTACCGCCCGGGCTCAGACGGTGGGTACAAAGAGCAGCAGCCAGCAGGGGGCAGCACTAGGCTTTTTGAATTTCCAATTTTTTTCTTTTTAATTTTTGCCCCAACTCTCCAGTCGCTGTAGACTGTACAGATGTGATGGGAGCATTGGATTCTGGGGCTGGAGGTTTGCAGACAGGAGAATAGTAAAGGTTGGAGGAAGCGGATGGGGTACATCCTCCTCTGATGGTCCCTTCCTCGGTGGAGCGGAGCCTGGGTATTGAGGGCAAGGTATTTGGGCAGTTATCGCTGGCAGGAATGTGGGTAGCGGCAGGTGGACAGGTAGGTAGGGACAGAGGGAGATGTCACATCTTACCCCGATCTGGGCGCTCAGGAGCTGGGTCACTACAACTGGCTGATCTGTACCAGATGGTTTTAGGCAGGAAAACACCCTTATTCGGAGGACCCTACGTCACAAGCATTCTGAATCCTACACCCCACACACACCACATACCTGTATACCTTGTGTAATACTGAGCTGAATTATATACATAATATTTCGATACACATTGATTAGACAATACTAATACCTGCTGGGACGGGATGGAGCTCCTATGCCCCCCTGTCTGTTGTGTTGGGGACCAGCTGGGATTGCCTTGCCACTTTCATTATCACAAATGCGCCCCCCCTGTCGCAGTAGGAGGAGCCTGCTGCCACAACTGGGCTCCTTCACCGGCGCCTAGAACCACGTCCTTCTGGGTAACTGTCGCTGCTAGTGTACCCCCTCGCTGGGCACCTGGGCTGGTAGCCCTGACCTCTTCCTGTAAATCAGTGTTGCTGTGGATGGTTCCCTCTGGCCTATCATACTAACCAGAGCTGCAGGTAGCGGGCAGAGTGTTTGTGTTGGATGCTGGTTGAAAGTCTGCCCAAATGGACGATTATCGCCTCATTTGGTTGGTCGTACCGTTTAATATTTTCGATCCAATCTCGTTTCCGCTGTGTAGTGTGAAGCAGTGATGTTTACTAGCTCAAGTGTCCTAATAAGGACAGTTACACTAGTTTAAGGTGCTAGTGATCTCCAGAAGTACAGATGGTATGATACTACATGATTAAACAGTGCTCGTTTTTATACAGTTTTGGACACAGCCTGGCAGGGGGTAATCCAGACCCCTTTTCCAACTGGGCTCCAAAAAGTCTGAAATATTTCATTCAAAGATTAACATCAGGATGTTTTGGAGTTAATGCGATTTTGAACTTTAACATAATTCACATCAATCAGAGATATTCTCAATCACTTGCTGGTTGCATTTATCAGGCAAGTTCTGAGATGCAGGCTGAAGAGCCACACCGGACAGAAAGGTAGCGGTCCCCTGCTGTGTATACCGGCTAAAGCAAGTGTTTGTCACTTCACATGAAACAGGTCTGATTAGCCTTAAGCTGGGTACACACTACACTGTTTTTGTCCAATAATCGGCTCAAACAGCCGACATACGACCGCTCGTTCAAAAGTCGGGTCAGTGTGTGTAGTGACACGATGGTTGAAAGTCTGCCCAAATGGACGATTATCGCCTCATTTGGTTGGTCGTACCGTTTAATATTTTCGATCCAATCTCGTTTCCGCTGTGTAGTGTGTATAAACTTCCGACCGATCCACAACAGTGAGTACGAAATTACAGTCATTGCTCACGACAACATGGCTGTAAAAAGTCGCTAAAGGGACGTCCGCTCTTCCCTTTATCGTCCTAAACAAGGCTAGTGTGTATGCAGTCCATGGACTGAGCGATCGGACCATCGGTCGCATGTAAAATCGCTCGGCATAAAAAGTTGGTCAAAATTTCTGTCGTGTGTGCCCAGCTTAAATGAGGATTTCCTCTCTAAGCTACACACAGATTTCCTCTAACAAATGGCTACTGCATCAGAATTCAGTACATTTCTAATACACAAATATAACACAGTATCAGAATCAGTACAGTTGCAATGATATAAATTAGCGCACTGCGCTAATAATTCAAATATATTTATACAATAAGCTATTTATAGTTGATCCAGCCACACCTGCACGTATTGGTTCCCTGGGATAAAGCATTTAGTGTAATACAGTTTAAACTTCTTTTATTTATTTAAAAACAAAACAAGAGGTAATTGTTAATTATACGAGAGCCATTTGTTCCACTTATATGTAGATATATATACAGTTATTGTGGCGCCCGTATAATTAACAAGTAGCACAGGGGGAAAAAATCTTTATTAATTTAAATACGCTAAACATTTTAAATGTAATATAAATTATAGAGTCTATTAAGTACATTTTAAATATTCTGCGGCTGTTCTGCCGTGGCTCACTAGTATATTTTCAGGGAACACGTATATAATATGTGTTAACATGTGCACATCCGTGTATATGTGTGAGGACAGGAGAACAATGACGCTCACCTCTTGGCATTCTGCACATAGGAGCTCCCTGAGCTGTCCCCGCCTCCTCTGGGGCATCCTACTGCTATCGCCCTGAGCATCTGTTCTCTCCTGGGACAAGATGGACAACTGGCTCTACAAAAGTGTCATACTGTCCACCGAGCTGTGGTGGAAGTGGGCCATTACGGTCAAATTTGTCTCCAATGCAGAAGCCATAGTGGCTGGGCTGGGCACATAGGCCTTACTGCATTTTGGTCTCCATAAAAATGGCCGCCTCATATACAACTTAGTCCATAATGCAAACACACTGTAAAAGACAGTTTCCTTCGCCTGATGTTCTATCTAAACCCTATGAGTTTCCCCTCAGCAGAAAGAACAAACCAGGATCTATCTCAGGACACAGACAGGTAGTTTACTGATACAGCCAGATTCCTATATACTGTCCTATGTGTATGTGTCCTATGTGTGTGTGTCCTATGTGTATGTGTCCTGTGTGTGTGTGTGTGTGTGTGTGTACCATGTGTATGTGTCCTATGTGTATGTGTCCTGTGTGTGTGTGTGTGTGTGTGTACCATGTGTATGTGTCCTATGTGTATGTGTCCTGTGTGTGTGTGTACCATGTGTATGTGTCCTGTGTGTATGTGTACCATGTGTATGTGTCCTACGTGTATGTGTCCTGTGTGTGTGTACCATGTGTATGTGTCCTATGTGTGTGTACCATGTGTATGTGTCCTATGTGTGTGTACCATGTGTATGTGTCCTGTGTGTGTGTGTCCTGTGTGTGTACCATGTGTATGTGTCCTATGTGTGTGTGTACCATGTGTATGTGTCCTGTGTGTGTGTACCATGTGTATGTGTCCTGTGTGTGTGTGTACCATGTGTATGTGTCCTATCTGTATGTGTCCTGTGTGTGTGTGTACCATGTGTATGTGTCCTGTGTGTATGTGTCCTGTGTGTGTGTACCATGTGTATGTGTCCTGTGTGTATGTGTCCTGTGTGTGTGTGTGTACCATGTGTATGTGTCCTATGTGTGTGTACCATGTGTATGTGTCCTGTGTGTATGTGTCCTGTGTGTGTGTGTACCATGTGTATGTGTCCTGTGTGTATGTGTACCATGTGTATGTGTCCTATGTGTATGTGTCCTGTGTGTGTGTACCATGTGTATGTGTCCTATGTGTGTGTACCATGTGTATGTGTCCTATGTGTATGTGTCCTGTGTGTGTGTGTGTGTACCATGTGTATGTGTACCATGTGTATGTGTCCTACGTGTGTGTACCATGTGTATGTGTCCTACGTGTGTGTACCATGTGTATGTGTCCTATGTGTGTGTACCATGTGTATGTGTCCTATGTGTATGTGTCCTGTGTGTGTGTGTACCATGTGTATGTGTCCTGTGTGTGTGTACCATGTGTATGTGTCCTATGTGTGTGTACCATGTGTATGTGTCCTATGTGTATGTGTCCTGTGTGTGTGTGTACCATGTGTATGTGTCCTGTGTGTGTGTACCATGTGTATGTGTCCTGTGTGTGTGTACCATGTGTATGTGTCCTATGTGTGTGTACCATGTGTATGTGTCCTGTGTGTATGTGTCCTGTGTGTGTGTGTGTGTCCTGTGTGTGTACCATGTGTATGTGTCCTATGTGTGTGTGTACCATGTGTATGTGTCCTGTGTGTGTACCATGTGTATGTGTCCTATGTGTGTGTGTACCATGTGTATGTGTCCTATGTGTGTGTACCATGTGTATGTGTCCTGTGTGTGTGTGTGTACCATGTGTATGTGTCCTATGTGTGTGTGTACCATGTGTATGTGTCCTATGTGTGTGTACCATGTGTATGTGTCCTGTGTGTGTGTGTACCATGTGTATGTGTCCTGTGTGTGTGTGTGTGTGTGTGTGTACCATGTGTATGTGTCCTATGTGTGTGTGTACCATGTGTATGTGTCCTATGTGTGTGTACCATGTGTATGTGTCCTATGTGTGTGTACCATGTGTATGTGTCCTGTGTGTGTGTGTACCATGTGTATGTGTCCTGTGTGTGTCCCATGTGTATGTGTCCTATGTGTGCATATCTCCCAACCGCTCCGAATTAGGTGGGTCAGTCCCATCATCCCAATCAGGACAGCTTTGAACAGGTGCTGTGAAGAGGTGGAGAGAGACACGCCCCTGGGGTGTGGTCACACCACAATCGTGACACGGCCACGACCCCTGTACGGATGCCCCCAAATATTGGGACGGATGTGTGTCCGGTGTGTGTGTCCGGTGTGTGCGTCCGCTGTGTGCGTCCGGTGTGTGCGTCCGCTGTGTGTGTGTCCGGTGTGTGTGTCCGGTGTGTGTGTCCGGTGTGTGCGTCCGCTGTGTGCGTGTCCGGTGTGTGTGTCCGGTATGTGCGTCCGCTGTGTGTGTGTCCGGTGTGTGTGTGTCCGGTGTGTGTGTCCGGTGTGTGTGTGTGTCTAATTTTAGATGCTTTTAACACTATATGATAAAATACAAATATATATTCAGTTACGTCTTTGTATTTTATTAAAACGTTTTATAAAGCAGCTAAAATTAGGGCTAAAATTGATTTAAACCTATCAAAACCCCTGAAGCCTCGGGAGCCAGGCGTTCAATTCCATTTACTATAGCGCCTGTCTCCGGACCATGTCAGCACCATGTCCCGCGCTACGAGCGCGGCTATAAGGAGATCACTGGGATCCAGCAGATCACCATCACTGACATATATTATATATAATATTACTACAGACCCTGCATTGTTCTCTGATCTTCCCACTCATTCAGCTGATTATTAAAGGTCACTGGCTGCTCCTTATACATATTAGTGTTTGCGTCACAGCACGGAGCAGGACTAAGCCTGTGTCTGATCATTAATCCAGGTATCCTGTTGTCCTGTGTAAGAGGCGGCTCAGTAATCTATTTATTGGTCCAGTTGCATTTAAAAAAAGAGGAGAAAATGAAATTGCCTCATATGTGAAATGTGCGTAATCCGGTTATAATCCTTTGTTATCGCACGTTGTCATATCCACACGAATGAGGATGGATTAGTGTCACTGATAATCCCTTTAATCCCTATTTTTATTCAACAGAAATGTTAATGCAATGAACCATATTTCAGTTTTATCCAACTAATATTACAGGAATTATAGTCACCAACATACAGTATATTATTATGCGTTTAATCCATTCATATTTGGGGCATGAAGGGAGAGTTTGGTAACTATTATAGGTACAAGATTTCATACATTTAAACAAAGCAATTGTTTGGTGGGTTTTCAGAAACACACAGGATCCGATTCACCAAGGCCGTCATACTGAGCGCCACGTGTGTGTTTAACATGTCCGTAAACCGGCTCCGCGCACTCCCTGATCTAACAAGGGACAGATCTGAGGATACGTGCGCTGATGAATTCGGGTGTAGGTCTGTTCTACTGTATTACGTCCGATACATATGTGGATTATACATACGCATAATATTGAATTAATGTTATCTGTTAATAATATAAGGATTAATGACATAAATTATTTTTTTTATATATTTTTCCTATGAAATACATTTATTAGGATGTTGTTAATGTCTATTGAAGATAAAATACATTGTTACAGTTGCTCCTAATTGCAAACACATGTTATAGCTGCATACACAGCCGTCATCACTAGTTATCAGCACTTAGACTAGCCGTGTAGCTGGAGCAAGAGATACGGCAGAAAAACAAGTAACTTTGAGATGCCCAGAGCTGGACTCTGACGTGACTGCGTAGCATCGAGTTTGGCACGTCCGTACTATACATTGACCACTGGCGAGCACCCCTTCCCCTCCCCGAAATCACAGGCTGTAGTACGTGTCCTGTATGTATGTAGATGCAGTGAACATTGCTGCATTCACTGGATTATGGCCGGTTCTGGGCATGCTCAGACTGAATTTGTGGCAGATATGTGCTTGCACAATGAGAGGTTTAAAAAGGAACGGATCATTCTGTGCAAGAGAGGGTGGCTGATTGGCTGTGAGGTGCAGCCAACAGCCAATCATATCGCACATACACACCAACACTCATACCTGCCACTGTCAAACACAGTAAAGGAGATATTCGCTCCCTTATAACTGGGAGTAGTCAGCACGTCAGACTTATCTCCAAATTCTTTGCTGTTACATAGATCTGTTCTTAGAAATATAGTGATAAATAATTATTAACTCTAACATTTTATAGCAACCAAAGTCACAACAGTGTTTTGCAGAATTTTCGACAGCTTGCATGCATTAGAAATGGATGAAAAACCGATTCAAAATAACACAAATGGATATAAGTGTGACTGTTCTAGTGTGAGGTCCAGGGTATCCTCCGAATAACGTTCTCTAAGGTAACATTCTAGAGCCCCCATGTACCCCAATGCCCCCCCCCCCACCACCTGTGGAGACTGTTTACCAATGTCTGAAGCTCTCCAATCATGGCAACAAGAGACACAGCGCTGTGATTCACGTGACGCATTATTGAGCGCTCTCTTCACATACATTCAGACAAGGGCCACCGATCACCTCATATGGTGCCTAGTGGATAACATTCCTTTCTCCCAGAGCTGGGATCATGAGCTGGATTCCTGGTTAGAGCCTTATCTGTCTGGGCTTCCTCCCCCTCTCCACATGTACTGTTAGATTAATGGTCTGCTGATAAAATCAGCCCCAGTCTGTGTATGGCTGGGTTCACATTGCAGAATATTCCGACCAATGTGTTTTCTAAAACGAATGTAACCAACGACAGGAAAAAAATAACCATCAGCTGAAAAGATCCTGACTCTGCACCCTCCATAGAGATCTATGGACACCCCGGTCCTCAGTACATACACACTGCAGGATTGGAAGGACGTCGTTCCAAAGCTGAACAAGATTTATAATTCTGCCGAATAATCAAATCAAACGATGATCGGTGCTTTGCATCGATATTGGGCTGAACAGTCATCTGTCCTTTGATTGACCCAATACTAGGCTGAAAACACTGTACTGTGTACTCAGTCTATGTCTATCTGTGTGTGTTAGGGAATTTAGACTGTAAGCTCCATTAGACAGAGACAGCTGTGAATGACAAATATTCTCTGTACAGCACCATATAAATAATTAGTGATTGTAGCTGCTTGCAGTGGGAACAGGCCCAGTGATAACATTTGGTGACCCAAGGTGCAGACATTTGGGAGTGACTAAATCACTGAATAAGGGACATCATGATACTCGTCCAGTCTTTCCATCCTGGTCCGCAGCCCTGAGGATTTAAATGACACCCACCCATTACCGTGTCCTGCGCACTATTTACTGTGTGCTGCTGGTCTCTGCTCCTCAGCGGTTGGGAGCGTGACGCTGCGCTGTGATGTCACTGATGTGGAGACAGAACACATTCATACCAACGTCCACACAGAAAACCTGGGCAAAAATAACACACCAGGAAATGGGCGGGAGCAAAAGACCTTTTTCTTGTAGTCAAACCTTTGGTAAATGTGCTGCAGTCATCGGAGAGATCTCCTCAGGGTTCATCTGACTTTAGCTCATTCACAAATTATGTTTATAAATCCCCCAATGACCAGTCGCCCTCCCAGGATAAGACCCAGATCACACACAAGTCTATTCAGGGTGCTGTACCTATGGATTGGGAGCACAACCAACTGATAAACACTGTAGGTGGGTGCGGGGGTGTTGGTAACAGGGAGCGCAGCCTCATTCCAGATTTTCTCTCTGATCCCTAATTTCCTAAATGTTGCAGTAAATATAACCCAAATAATTCTCCGAAAGGGACCAGAGGAAGATTCTTGTGTCTAGATATGAGCTTCTCACGTTGTTACCTGCTCCCCCCAGAGTGAGGTAGTTGCCCCTCGTATCACCTGGGCATCGGCTGGCTCCGGTGGGGTTAATAGACAGACACACAGTTTCCATGTAACTCACACCTTGCTGTGACCCTGAAGCAGCCGGCCGGAGATTATGTGGGATTTCCACGGTCTGCGGACAGATGGCAGATGCTAAATATGGACGTGGAAAAAAAAAGCCAGAGCCAGGGACGCGTCAGGAGTAATTAGTTCTGCCCCTGATTACAGCGACATACAACGTGGTATCACCTGGTACAAGCGTGAGAGTAACGCTAGTCACATGACACGTGCCAGGTCTCTTCATATTCATAACCTCAGGGTATGTTAAGGTGCGTGTACAAGGCGTGAAGCTCATGAAGACTCAGTGCCAACACATCCGTGTACCTTGTTTCATGCTACGCATTGTTCTACCAGTGCCAATACACCTTGTACCACATTCATGTCATTTATTACACGCTACATGCTATTCAAACAGTGCCAACAACTCTGTGTATCACATGTTGAACCAGTGTCAAGACATCCGTGTACCTTCTTTCATGCTACATGCAGCTCAATCAGTGGCAACACCTCTATGTACCCCAGGACACACTATTATAATTATTATTAATAATCATTTTTATTTATAGGGCGCCACAAAGTGTCCGTAGGGCCGTACAGAGACAAACGATAGGACAGTACAAGGTAAAACAGCACGGTACAGATAACAATAAGCACTATAACTCAGGCTGAAAGGCTGAGGGTGATGGATATTAGCACAAGCTGGTAACCTGAGCCCAAGAGGGTGGGTGCGGCTGACAGGTAAGAGCCACTGAGATGGGCAGAGAAAAGCGAGAGGAGACAGAGGGCAGAAGGTCCAACAGGAGGTGGGCTGAGTAGCTGGAGAACAAAGTTAAAAGTGGTGGAAACAGGAGGGGAGAGGGCCCTGCTCAAAGGAGCTAACAATCTAAAGGGAGGGGGAAACAAACTGAAGATACAAGGGTGATACAGAGATAGTCACATGGAACGAGAAAGGAAGGGGGAAGAAGGGATGAGAGGGAGAGGTAGCCGACAAGGTTTATAGTTAAGCAGACGAATGAAGGGCTTTTAAGAAAAGGTGGGTTTTTAATGAATGTTTGAAACTGCACAGATTGGGGGATGTTCTGATGGAGCAAGGGAGAGCATTCCAAGGGAGGGGGGCAGCGCAGGAGAAGTGTTGGATACGTGCATGAGAAGAGATAATCAGAGGGGAAGAGAGGCGATGATCAGTGGCCGATCGCAGTGGGCGTGATGGAGTGTGAATACAGAAGAGGTTGGTGATGTAGGGAGCAGTGAAGTTGGCGAGGGCCTTGTATGTGATGGTGAGGAGCTTTAAGAGTATTCTGTAGGGGAAGGGGAGCCAGTGCAGGGCTTGGTAGAGGGAGGAGACAGAGGTGGAGCAGCGAGAAAGGAAGATAAGTCTAGCAGCTGCTTTGAGTACAGATCAAAGAGGAACGAGATGAGAATGGGGGAGGCCAATAAGGAGAAGGTTACAGTAGTCCAAGTGGGAGATAATCAGAGAGTGGATGAGAGACTGGTGGCATCCTGGGAGAGGAAGGGCCGAATGTGAGCAATGTTACGTAGCTGGAAGCGGTGCACTAATTCAATCATTGTCTGCACATCCGTGTACATTATTTCATGCAACATACTCTTCAACCAGTGCCAACACAATCATGCACCTCATTACACGCTACGCGCTGTCCAACCAGTGCCAACATCTTGTTAGGAACCCCTCCAGCCGGCACAACACAACCCGGAATCTACTCTGCCAATCAGGAGTTCACTGGAGCCCCTGATGGTGGGGACAGACTGGGCCGCAGACTGACAGAGGGTCGTGAAGTGTGTACCGGCTGAGGAGAACCCAGGCAAGCGGAGTCAGGTCCACGCAGAGGTCAAGGGCCGGCAGCAGACAACAGTATCGGTAAGCAAGCTGAGGTCAGGGGTCACAGGCAGATAGCAGAAACAATAAACAGGCCAGAGATTAGGGTCACAGGAAACACAAGCGAAGTCCAATTCAAAGCCAAAGGTCATACACGGGAAATCAGTAGCGGTATCAGGATACAGGAACTGGAACTAGCAGGTCAGCAGACTGGAGCACAGAAGCTATAACTGGCAATGAGGCAGCAGACCTCATTGCCTTAAATACAACCCACAGCCAAACAGAAACCTGCCCCTAGGCAGAGCCACACTTGCAGGTTAATTGCCAGACCCTACAAGGACCAATCAGGACTTAGCCCTGAAATCACACTTGCAGGCTAATGCCTGCTAATTCAGCCACAGGCTGAATCTTGATTAACTGTCCCTAAAGCGCATGCGCGCCCGGCTGCTAGGACGCGGCGCTGAGGAGGCGTCCGACCGCAATGGTCGGGAGTTGGAGGGAAGTGACGTCCCGGTCGTCATGGTGACAGACAGGAAGCGAGCCGCGGTGGCTGTGAGTACCGCCGCGGCTCGTGACAGTACCCCCCCCTTGAGGATGGGTTAAGGAACCCCGACATCCAGGTTTCCTTGGAAATTTTTTGAAAAACTCCTTCAATTGCTTAGGGGCATGGAGTTGTCTCCGCGGAACGCAAGACCGCTCTTCTGACCCGCGGTTCCTCCACTGTACCAGGAAGTGCACCTGCCCTTGCACTCTTTTGGAATCCAGGATCCTTTGGACCACATATCTCCGTGGTCCATTCGAATTTCTCCCAGGCACACTTGGAGATTGGCTCGGATACAGTACAGGCTTTAACAATGATTTTAACTGCATTTTAATAGTGTTTAAAGCATATTGGTCAGTGTAGGACCTGCATATAATGAGGTACCCTTGACGTGGGATGCAGGCTTAAGTCTTTTGATCAAAATATGAACTAACACCTCATGTTTTCATTTTGCTACACACAGATATGCAGTTTAAAGGATAAGCGCTGACAACTTTCTTTCTGTTTTTTAACAATGAAATGTGTTGGGGATCCTTAACGAAACTGGAATTTTTAATCTGAATGCTACGGAATTAACTTTCTTGATAATGGAGAATGGTCCAAAGAACTTAGGGCCCAACTTTTTGCAAGGCTGTCTGAGCCTGATATTTTTTGTAGAGAGCCATACCTTCTGACCCACCTTGAGAGAGCAGATGGTACGTTGGCGGTCAGAATTTTTTTTTTGCAGCAAATGAAGCTCGTCTCAAAGATGACTGTACCTTCGTCCAGATAAGTCTGAGGTCCCTGGCAGTGGAGCGGATCTCCTGGATACCAGCAGATATGAGTGAGTACAAGGAGTTGGATCTGGGGTGGAAGCCATAATTGCAAAAAAACTGAGAGACTTTGGTAGATGAGTGACAGGAGTTATTACAAGCAAATTCTGCCCAGGGCAACAAGGAGGACCAGTTATCATGGAATTCTGATGTGTAGCATCTTAAAAATTGCTCTAAGGCCTGGTTAACCCTTTCGGTTTGCCCGTTTGACTGAGGGTGGTATGCGGATGACAAACTGATTTTAATTCCGAGCAGGGTACAGAAGGATTTCCAGAACTGTGCAATGAATTGTGATCCACGATCAGAAACGATATCAGAAGGAAGTCCATGGAGACGGAAAATATGCTGTATGAAGAGAGTGGCTAGATCTCGAGCAGTAGGAAGTCGGGTTAATGGACTGAAATGTGCCATTTTGCTGAAGCGGTCTACCACGACCCAAATGGTATTGTGTCCCGCAGAAGGTGGTAAATCAACGATAAAGTCCATGGACAAATGTGTCCAAGGCTTTGCAGGAGCGGCCAACGGAACCAACTGACCTACCGGGCGAGTCCTGGGAACTTTGTTCCTGGCACAAACTTCACAAGACAAGACGTGACTCTTGACGTCGGCAGACAGTGATGGCCACCATACAGTACGGGAAAGGATTTCCAATGTTTTGAAGACTCCAGGGTGTCCAGCACACTGACTATAGATCTCACAGGTCTCAAAAAAAGAAAGAAAAGTAGTTCAGATTCTGATCAACCATAAGTCACTGCAGCCTCAAATATAGAATATCAAGAGATTTGTAAAAAAAAAACAAAAACAAGATCAAAGTCATATTTTCTGCTCATTATTAGGATAAAGATCTGGGAGATATTGTGGGAAAGAGCGGTTGTACTTCTGAGTGGGCACCAACAAATGGCAACGGATATATCCCAGCTCTGGGAACATTTTTTTAATGTATATAATACGTTTTTTATTGGTATCCAGTCATGTTACTTAGAAATTCATCCACTTCACCTTTACATTATGTTTCTAAGTTATAGTGAAGCGAGTATTAAAAAGAGCAGAAATATTTAAAAAGTTTTCTTTCTAAATTAGATTTTTTTTTTTAATATTTAAATTGAACAAGAAGAACTCTATGGGTTTGGAATTATGATTTGAATGTATCCCATTTGTTGGATGGATTATGAAACAATAGAATATTACTCTAGACTAAGACCTAGGAGAAAAGTTATCTTCCAGGTGAGAAAACACAAGGGAACAGAATGAAGGAGTCCCCTGTAGGACCTCAAAACTAGGTTCAGGTCCCACAGAGATGAAGCAGAATAGGACGACAAATGTAGCGCGCACCTTGTTAGATCACAAAGTAGAAGAAACATGGATTACAAAGACCTCAGAACTCAGAGAAACCTTTATCCAGGCTACACTGCAGAAACAAACAAGGCAGAGGACAGCAGCACTCAGACATTTTTTGAATGATCAATAAACATTTTTCTACTCTGCCAAGAAATTAAGAAACTTTTTCGGAAGTCAGTCTGTAAAACAAAACAAAACAAAAAAATAAAAATAAAGAAGCATTATTCCAGACTTAGGACTGCCATTGTGTGTGAGGAGGAGAAGACTATCCACAATCACCTCAGCACCATATGGGTTATAGCTGCTAACAACTTACCCCCGTCACTAGCTTTGGAGTTTTACTTTTTATAAGCCAAAATGGGAAGGATAAAGAAAAAAAGAAAACAAAACCACGTTTGTGTATATTTTTAGGAAGGAACTGCTTTTGACCATAGCAGAAATTATCTTCTTCACTTCTGGCCAGGTGGGAGAGGACCTTCCTTGAAAAAAAGTCAGGAACCTCTTAAAATTATTGTGTGCTAACAAAGATTTGAGTCAGAGTTCTGAATGATGGACCCACTGAATTTGCTGGGGGTCCGTCAGCTAACGTGGCTACAGACAATGGCCTTCGGTCTAGCTACATGAATCCCACCCTGGGACTGGCCCCATTCACTTTCAGGCATCGCCTGGAGGCTTCAGCAGGATACAAATACACTGAGTGTCCCGCGGGTAATTTGGTCTGGCATAGACATAACTGTGTACACCAAGGCCAAGTGCCTAATCTTCCATATGGCCACCTGGAACTAGACAGGCCTGCGCACCAGGAATAAACGTCTTTCTCTAGACCAACGTTGCCACCCACTGCAGAAAGCACCTCATTGGCCAGTCCCATACGCCAGTCTAAGCAGAGAATAGGAGCAAAAAAAAAAAAAAAGAATCCTGAGAAGGGGAGAGGACCTGGGGTAGCAGGAACTTCTGCAGCCTCTGGGACAGCTGGACTGAGGAGTGGTGAATGTATTGCCTGCTGTAGCAGGCTGGATCAGTCTTGAGGCCGGAAGAATTGTTGCAGGAAAAAGATCCTGTAGACTGAGAGACACACGGACCACCCAGGAGTTGCTGTCACACCAGTGCTCTGCTATTGGTCAGCCATGTCACAATCCAGCAGCAGTCTCCCTGGGCTGACCCCTGGACAACTGTGCTCCTGTAGGCCCCTACTCCACATCCCCTTTGAAAATAAACTGCTTTAAGCAACCCCTGGCCCTCCCTGTCCGGGACACTCTGGTCCAACTCCTCTTAGGGAGGTTTCACGGTCAGTACACATCATTCAGCTCTAAGCACACCCAACACTTGTTTTACAGAGCATATCAGACCCTTGACAGTCCTGATGGAGCCGACTATGGCCGCTGTACTACGCATTTCATCCAATCGGCAAATAAATCAGACCTGACACCCAGTTATTTAAACATTTCTACACCGCACAATTTCATTGTTCTCTTCATTGGAGATTGACGTAGACGCTGTGCAGGGAATGAGTTGGCTCTTAGCCTACTCTTAAGATTATACCTGTGCACAGAAGGTTCTAGACTTCAGTCTTAATAATACACAAATATATTAATCTCTGGTCATACGGGAGCATTGCTGGCCGATAGGGAAGATCTACTGACTGCACCAGCTGGCGCAGAGAACAGCGCACTATTTATATAACGGGCGTGTTCTGACATCACATGCCGTAAGCATTACCAGGAATTACATGTTATGCTGTGTGAGGTGTGTAGGACTCTCACTGATGTACAGCAACAATGGCCAGTGAGAGGTAAGCCGTTTCCATGAAAACCATCACCCTTTACTCTGACTGGTCATCTACATTACACAGACTGAAGCTGCAGGTCAGGCAACGTCTCTAGTTTTACTCTAACGCAGAAATCTGTATAAACTGTTAAATTACTAATTATCGCTTTTAAAAATTATAGTTATCAGTAGTCGGGATAGTGGTCTCTCTGGGCCACATCTGAAGACTTATGTAAGATTTTACCCACAATCCTTCCCATCTGTATTGTAGCTGAAGAAAAGATTTACAGGATACATTTCTGCTTAATCTTTAATGAACGGTAACATTTACATCCTTAGCTTCCTATAAGGCGGCTTGTGGCGACGTGGACGACCTTTGTGTCCTGTAATTGTATGAAACATTGCAGGACGTATACATCCATCATTGTACTGTGACATACATTGTTCTTTTCTCCTCCGCACACCTTGGTTGTGATCGCACCGACCGGTACAGTGAGCAGCGCCCATGGTATGAATGGTGGTGCGTGGTGTATATGAAGAGATCCAGACAACTGTACGAGGTCACATTATAAAGGGACTTTATTAGAGCTCTTTGGGATTAGCCCGTGCTGAGCCCCTCTGCTGGGCGGTTTTATTCACACATTATTAATAAGTATAAATTAAATCTCATGTCCCCTCTCAGCATTGCACAGTCCAGTTATTCTGATCTCTGGGACAGGTCTGAAGCATTGTCCATCGTTGGCCACAGTCCGGCCTCTATGTACAGGGAAGCAGCAGGGGGAGCACAGGTCTGAAGCATTGTCCATCGTTGGCCACAGTCCGGCCGCTATGTACAGGGAAGCAGCAGGGGAGGCACAGGTCTGAAGCATTGTCCATCATTGGCCACAGTCTGGCCTCTATGTAAAGGGAAGCAGCAGGGGAGGCACAGGGTCTCCTGAGAGGACCATCCAGCGGAGGATAGAGGGTCAAAGGCCTGAGAAGGAGGAGTGTGACGAGAAGACAGGTCCGTTTTCCTGCAGTGGGGAGACAGTAATGGATGTTAGTGTGATGGAGGAGATGGCCGAGCGAAGCATGAAGAGTATGAGGAATATCAGATGTGGACAGAGGGGAATGGGGCCAGAATACAAGTCAGTCAGGATGGGACAGAAGATACAACTCTTCCTACACTACGAGCAGTCACTCAGGAGATCCCTGATAATCACAGGAAACGTTCCTGGCGTCTAGAAGTAGACACTTCAGAACATTTCAAGACCCATCTGGGTCGGCCCATTAATCCATCTGAATGACAGTCACAGACCCGCTCAGAGGAGACATCAAAGTGGGCCTCTCGCTTAACCCCTTCCCCCCCCTCAGCTGATCAGAAATAAATCCACATATTGTAAACCATGTGTTTCGTATCACTGACATGTAAATGCTCCTTGTTCAGAGGATCATCATACAGATGCTCTGACACCGCACTCCCCAACCCTGTTCAGTTATTAACAAATATAGGTCATGTGACCTGGAACAACTAAGGGCACATATGTACATAGACCCATCACTAACACATTATATATAATGAATCGGGCAAGATAACGACATCCATTCATCATACATAGCATAAGAACACTTCTTGTGGATACTAAAAGCACCAACACTCATAACATCGGCTGAGTTGCTACCTAGATGACCACGGCTATTAGTCCATCACCCGTATCAACACTATTTTTAGCGAAATCTCTGCTGATTTTTGTTCGCGCCCCATAGAGGAGCACATAAATCAGCATATATTTGTACCATACCTACAATGTTCCTGAGAACATCGCGGCTAATTGAATCTCCCCCTCAGAGGTGGCCATGAAATAAATGATGTATTTATTGGAGCTGAAGGTTTGTTTTAGTTAGAAGACCGTGGTGGGGTCAGAAGAGCAGAAACGTGCAGTCTATAGAGGACGTCAGTAGAGAAGACAATAGTACAACTGTCATATCTTACCCGAGCATCGTAACCTAGGACAAACGGGGGGATTTCGATCTGGTCGGGAGAGATGGCGGTAAAGAGCTGGTGCAGACTTTCCACCTGATGGACTTTGTCCTTCAATCCAGACACAGTAAATGTTGTAAAGAACCACGTGGACACCTGGGGTATGAAAGACAAATTAGGTTACTAACAATAGATGTGAAAAAGGAGAACATTCTCTGAAAGACGTGGGTACACAACAGATAGAGCTACAATACATCTAGAACCAATCTAGTTCACTGTACCCATCAAGCTTTTCCTCAAGTCCTGGTCCGGACAGTTTCAGGGTCCGTACAGTCTACGCGTCGCTCTATTCACAGTCACGGTCCGTACTGACTAAGCGTCGCTCTATTCACCGCGTCACGGTCCGTACAGTCTACGCGTCGCTATTCACCGCGTCACGGTCCGTACAGTCTACGCGTCGCTATTCACCGCGTCACGGTCCGTACAGTCTACGCGTCGCTCTATTCACCGCGTCACGGTCCGTACAGTCTACGCGTCGCTCTATTCACCGCGTCACGGTCCGTACAGTCTACGCGTCCCTCTATTCACCGCGTCACGGTCCGTACAGTCTACGCGTCCCTCTATTCACCGCGTCACGGTCCGTACAGTCTACGCGTCCCTCTATTCACCGCGTCACGGTCCGTACAGTCTACGCGTCGCTCTATTCACCGTCACGGTCCGTACAGTCTACGCGTCGCTCTATTCATAGAGTCACGGTCCGTACAGTCTACGTGTCGCTCTATTCATAGAGTCACGGTCCGTACAGTCTACGCGTCGCTCTATTCATAGTCACGGTCCGTATAGTATTCAGTACAGTGTACAATTAGACTTGGTCATAGAAAGCTTCCCAAAGCCACATGAAGTGAGATCATGGTACATGCAGTGTGAGCTGATCATGCTCAGGAGAACATTTGTGATTATTTCATATAAGCAGTTGCTATGACCTGGGGACAGGTGGAGAACACACTACAGGATTTTCAGCCAACTATCGGATCACAGTGTGTACTTGTACCATGAATGAGTCTTTAAAAAGTACTGATCATAGTTCCATTTGCTTGTTCAGAAGAACTTAAAATCTCGTTCAGCTATGAACGACATCATTCCAATCCTGCAGTGTACATGCACTAACGATCAGGATCTCTAGAGTTCAGAGTCGTGGGAGTAAATATATCAAGCTGCGGGTTTGAAAAAGTGGTGATGTTGCCTATAGCAACCAGATTCTAGTTATCACTTATTTAGTACATTCTACACAATGACAGCTAGAATCCGATTGGTTGCTATAGGCAACATCTCCACATTTTCAACCCGCAGCTTGATACATTTATCACAAGATGTTTTCGGTTATGACAGATGAAGATCCCAGATCCGAGGATGAATCTCGTGTAACATGTACAGTGTGTACCCAGCCTTAGAACCGACTAAGCCGGAGAGAACATCGGAACCATCACGTATTTTCAGAACAGTTTTATGGTGACAAAACAGGATTCTGGCAACATCACAAAGACCACGGCGCACGGGAAACCTTTTATGTCATTAACCCTTTCCTTCCTGCATGCCTGGTAGTAAGGACTACAGCAGAAATTCCCATTAATCTGCAGACCATACTAAATATTTTTGAAGAGAATATTGGTTGTTATCTTTCAATAAAACTGTCAAGATGTCCTGTGTTCTGTCTTCCACAATGTCTGTTCCTGCGGAATGTGATGTAAACGTCTGCTGCACAGACGCTCATGTGAACGGCGGATCAGATGTGATCAGACCGAAAGTCAAGGCCTGTTACATCAAAGCAGCACCCTGTGGTCGGAGGGGCCGACTGCACCACCCGGTCTGTTGGGGGAGGAAGGATGAACGGAGGGATGTTCTTCCTGCAGCTTATCTGGGGTTAATTCTCACCGTCAGTAACCGACCATTACTGACCACTACTAGCGGTGCCACCGGCCACTCGCCAAACTGGCGAAGGGCAGCAGTGCAATAGTTGTAGGAGAATTCGGCTGCCACCACCAGGCTCCTTCAACGGAGCCTAGAACCGCTTACTTCTGGGTATAGCTGCTGCAGCGCCTCTCTGCTGATTCTGGACCATTTCATCATCACGGAGGTGACAAAAAGTTGGTTAGGACTTGGGAAGGGGGCATCTAATTTGAACTCTAAATCGTAGTGTAATATTAGAGCGGTCTGGTGTGTGCGCTACACGTAACAGAAGTCCCACCCGACACCGCTCGTGTGCCAATCAGCAACACGTCGTTCTGGGAGTATGTCTTACATTGCTCGTAAGATCCTCTTCACGCCCTGGAGACACAATGGCACCTGTACACCGCGCACATTTCGCAGGGTTCAGCAGATGGGGATTGTCATCAAAATTGGTAAATTTGCAACCTGTGCTTTGATGCAATGTTGGGTCCGCTCTTCTCTCCGATGCGCATATTGTGACACCGTCGCTCATCCCAGCGCGGTTACTGGAAAGCAGCGAGTCTCCAAGAGGGCGCACGTCACAGTGAGCGCGTCATCGAAATCTCACAACATCTTCATGTAGGTTTGATCTCAGCCACCATAAGGAAGACTGGGATAGGAATAGTGGCGTCTGGGGCTCCCTCCACTACTAGTCCCATCACGCACACATTTAGATGACCAGGGGATGAGTCACTCGCCGGTCACCAGGACTCCACGTACACCGCATGGAGCTGGGGATTCAGTGACTCAACGCTCACAGCTGGTTCTCTTTACATTTACAACTGTGAGCTGGAAAATCGCGGTTTGGGTGACTTGTACGGATTTATGCTGCAAAAGTTTCAAGAAGAAAGAATGTAAGATGGAAAGATGCCGAAAATATTCCCAGTGTATTTCTTGGAGAGGAAACTGATTCAGTTTTGCATTTCATAGCTCTAATCTCAGACTGGAACACGTAGAAAGTTCATTGTATGTATTATCTGGCACACGGTACCGCGCACATGTGTAGCTGTAGCGCCACGTTCCAGGCAGGGAAACCGACCGTCCTGTAGCTATAAACCATGATAGCGTCCACGTGCCCAATACCTATACAGCGTCACATTGGATCTTATCTCTCCCCCCCCACAGAATGACTGCTGCAGTCAGATCCAGCACCACGGCCTTGTGTTACCGCAGGGGGAGATGGCGACGGGTTCTCACCTTAGACCGAAATGTCGGATGAACAAAATAAAGTGCCTTCAAATTCTTCTTGTATCTGTTAAAAGAATAATAATTAGAATTAACCAAAGCATCAGATGACAGGACTTCTGTGGCTTCTGAGTTACAGTGTATTGTGTAGGCATTACTGCGAAGTCATCACCCCCGGGGCACCCCCTCCACAAACTATAAATATTATGGGATATATATAAATGCATACTACGGATATTATGGGATGTGTGCAGTATATACAATGCACAATAGAGGAAGACATACTTGTTAAATGCCTGTGAACTAAAGAGAAGAGTTAAGAATTTAGACTAAGCTCCAATGGGGCAGGGACTGATGGAAACGACAAATAATTCTTGTACAGCGCTGTGGAATATGGTGGCGCTATATAAATTTCAGGGTAATCTAACCCTGGTGTGCGAGACATGTATACACAGCGCCACCTAGGTGACAGAGGAGGACGTGCAGGTGAATGGTGATTGGCTGCTCCACTTGTCACATACACCGACTAATGCACGAAAAGATGAATTCCTCCGATACTCCAAGCGCAGCAGACAAGTGAATTATAAAGCCGTCCGTACACGACTGATCCCGTACACGACTGATCCCGTACACGACTGATCCCGTACACGACTGATCCCGTACACGACTGATCCCGTACACGACTGATCCCGTACACGACTGATCCCGTACACGACTGATCCCGTACACGACTGATCCCGTACACGACTGATCCCGTACACGACTGATCCCGTACACGACTGATCCCGTACACGACTGATCCCGTACACGACTGATCCCGTACACGACTGATCCCGTACACGACTGATCCCGTACACGACTGATCCCGTACACGACTGATCCCGCTTCTCTGCCAGGTTCAAGCAACAGGATAAATGTCTAAATGGCCTCTGGCATAGGGGGAATGCTGGGACAGGCGTAGAGCCTGATAAGATCATTGTATGTATGACTGAGGAGGAAGAGGGGCTAGAGAGCTATAGGGAGGAGCTTGCAGGTTTATAATGAAGGGGCAGTGGCTGCACCTGCCTGTGATTGACAGGTGACATTCACAAATAGCGCTGTTACGATCACTTACTTGGCGTCCACCACCTCGCACACGTTCTTCAGGAACTCAGAGTCCAGGTGGTTGTGCTCCCTGGTCAGCGTGTGTAAATAAACCAGGATGTATTCCTTGGCCGCCACGTGATCCATCATGTGGATAAAATACAGCAGGGCCTGGTGAGGAAGCAGAGCACGTGTCAGCCACCACGTTATATTACCTGCCGGGTCCCACCATCCTCAGGACTTGGAGAATGTCCTAGAGCCACGATGACCACAGAGCTGTGCGGCTGCCCACAGTATGAGCTGGGTGTGATACCATAACAAGGAGGCATGGATAGAGGGGGATACACGTATAACCATTACATAGACACCTACCTTCTCCATGTCAATCTGTAAGACGGGGATGTTTCTTCCCACAACCACAATGATGGTCCGGCCATAGTTATCCAGCCCTAGAAGTGAAGCAGAGTACTCTGGTACATGTATAACCACAGAACGAGGGGACAAGGATGTGGTGTCATAAGGGTTAAAGGGGGACACAAAGACCAAAGCCCCACAAGGAATAACAACATTCAGATAAATAGGCCAGTATGGAGGTGACGATAATAAAACAGCGTCTGTGCCATCGCGGACTCACCAGACTGGTACAACGCCTTCAGCGCAGCGATGTCAGACAGATCTTCGGTGCGAGCCCTGGACAGCCAGCGATTGTAACTGAGAATAAGAACATACATCATGACTCACGTATGTTCTCTATAGGAGGATCAGTGCTGCTTATATTACTATATTAATCACAGCAGTCAATCAGCAAAGGTGAAAAAGACTAATTATACTGTTTATATACTGCAGCCATATTACGCAGTGCTGTATAGAGCAGCGGTCAGGGAACAGGGGTAAATTACCCCAAATGGGGTAAAAATGAAATTAATGGGGGTAATGCTGCCGATTCACACGCTGTCAGTTGGATTGTAGACCCCTTTAAATGTGAAATTGCTGTTGTACCAGAAGAGCCTCAGGGGTTGGCAGAGGCACTTTTTGAGCTTCGATGCAATAATGAAGCACGTATTGCATTTGAAAACAAAGCAGATCTGTCATATTTTTGGATGTCAACAACTGCAAAGGCACATGAGGAGACAGTCAAAAAGTTGCTGCCTTTTGCAACAACCTACCTTTGCGAACAAAGATTTTCCACTCTAACGAACATAAAAACAAAGCAGAGAAATCGATTGGACGCCGAAGGCTGTATCCAAAATGCCCCAATATTGATGCTCTCGTATCAAAAATGAAGCAACATCATTTCTCCAAAACTTTGAAGTTGAAGCTTTCAAAGATTCAATAAAAGATTCAATAAAAGTTTGAATTCCAATAATTAATAATATATATAATATATGATTTCCTTCCTTTCAAATCAAGGGGGTAACGTTGGCGTATCTAAATATATTTGGGGGTAAAAGGTAAAAAAGTTCCCTGACCCTGGTATAGAGTGTCCTCGTTAGGCAGACATCGGTTACACAATAACCCAACGTTATACAGGAACAGCGACAGCCGACTCACTTCCTCTGGTGCTGCTTCTGCAGCGTGGCCCCGGACATCTGGCCCTGGAGCGCCAGGCGCCTCTGCTTGTCCACGTCACCTTCCATGCGTGCGAAGGCATGAGAGCCAATGAGAGACAAGTCGCGGCCCAGCCCCTCATCTTCCTCCGAGTCGTCTGCAAGACACAGAAACCCTGATTATCCTACACCCCAATCGCTGCCCCTCCAGTAACTATAGGGGTCATCACGGAAGACGTTGCAGATATGTGGGGGCGCTGCATCCTCATTCCGCCCACAGTGTGTGGAGGAAACAAGCATGGGGTCCGAATGACGTTCTCAGTTACTTTATAAACATATGTACGTCTATATAATGTCTCCCTGCCCCAGAGGACCAGACATTTCTCACCTTCATATACTCCGGGCTTCTCGCTGATCCGGATCTGTCGCTCTGGGACTACTGGTTCCCCATCGTCGTTCCCTATGTCCGGGGGCAACAGCAGTAGGGCGCACTGCTCTTCCCAGAGGGAACGCGGGAAGTATAGAGGAAGCAGCCGCAGGTACGTGGCCTGGAAGAAACAAATATACAGATGACTCCACATATATGGCAGGAGAACGTAGGTGCACACAGCAGGGGGAACGCTGATCGTACACGGAGTAGGGACATGTTTCCTTATTACATGGTATATACACACAATAGACCCACGCTGTGTCTGACCCTTCACCGATACCCCTACCATACTGTGCTCGGACACCGCCAGACAGGTGTGTTCTATACTGATGTACTGAAGAGATGCACAAAGGTAAGACGGGGCCTGGATCTGCAGCAGTGACAGATACGAGGAAACACAGGCAGCAGCTACTACAGCAACACTACCCCCCACACCCCCAGATGTCACTAGGGGGCGCCCCAGTCACTATACCTCTTCATTATCTGTAACAGCAAACAGAACTCTCTCCAGGGCGGCCCCATGAGCCTCCAGGAATCTCCGCACCGTGCCTGTGCGAGAGGGGACAAGACAACAGAGTCAGCAGCGACGTACAAACACCTGAGCCCCCCCTTCCCCGGAGGATAACATGGCTGCTACACTATTAAACAAATACTAGATTATTCATATATTTGTATGTAGTAGAACTCTGCCATAGGGGAGACCCTCTGTACCCCGTATCCACACTGTACCCCCCATTTCTCAGGGTCACTGCCATAGATCTGTACTGTAGATTTATATCTCATGCTCTGCACTATACCCCCAGACAATGCTCTGCAGGAGACTCACGCAGGGCGATGTGAGTGGCATCTTCCAGCGGGTAACACCTCTTCTGAGAGCTGATCACACAGAACCCCACGGAGGACATAGCTTGTTCCCTGCAGGAGACAGTCACACATAGAATGAATGATTGTACACCAGCACCACCTACTGTTCATGTGGCGGTACAGCTAAGGAAACAATTTATCTCAATGTGCCCAATGTACAGGAAGTAGTGGAATTAAACTGACACATTATATAGATTCCTTATATGCATGTAGTAAGTGACAGCCTCACCAGCACACGCACCGCATGCAGACTAGTCCTGTGATATGAGCTGGTTTATTACACAGTTCTCCTTTAGTCAGGATATTGTGCAGACAGCGTAACCACAGTCACATGCCTGGTGCCCGGCAGTCACATGCCTGGTGCCCGGCAGTCACATGCCTGGTGCCCGGCAGTCACATGCCTGGTGCCCGGCAGTCACATGCCTGGTGCCCGGCAGTCACATGCCTGGTGCCCGGCAGTCACAGCTCACACATACCAGGAGAGTGGGGAATGGGAAAGAAAAGGTTTCCAGCCCTTGGGTCTAGTCTCACACAGCATAGGCAGGTAGATTTCACATCTGATACAGGGTTTATAATGTCATAGGAAGGGTCTAGCAGAGTAATAAGGAGATTACTTGGCGAGCTGGAGAACGTTGCGGTAGCAGCTGTACAGGGAGCTCTCGGCCGCAGTCCGGTACTTGCTCTTGTACTTAGGACCCACAGTATGGATGATGTAGCGAGCAGCCAGGTTATAGCCCTTGGTCAGCTTAGCCTCCCCCGTCCGGCAACCTGTGGCGACAAATGTACAGTGATCAGGAAGAGAGCTGGTGAGAGACAATTTAATATACTCCCCTCCATCCCCAACGCCTGCCTGCACCTAACCCATCTCTTGATCCTCCCCGTCATCCACTCAAACCTCCTCTCCAACTACCTCCCAATCTCTCTCCATATGCCTCCAAATTACTCCCCCCATCCCCACTGCCCACCAATGATCTTCTGCCACGTTCCAGGGTCACTTCTTCTTGCTCATCCTCCTGGACCACTCTCTCGTCCTGCCCACCATTCACTCCATTGGCCTTAGGGCCACCAGACTCTCCGGGTTCCGTTCCTACTTATCAACCACTGTTTATCAGTTTCAAGCTCCTGCTCCTCCTTCTACTCGCCGTTGGGGTCTACACAAGGTTCCATACGTGGACCTCTGCTCCTCTCTCTGTACACCACCTCCCGTGCTGAACTAATTAACTCCTTAGGTCTTCAATATCACCTCTAGAGAGCTCATCATCGTCCCTCCTCTCTTCCCATGGACAACGCCACGCTCTCCTCTGCTCCTCATGGCTGGGTGTCATCCTTCACTCCTCAAAGCCAGCCCCTCTTCCAAACCTCCCACTTCCACCTTCAAAACATCTAACAAAGATTAGTCCCTTCCTCACCCATGACGCTACCAAAACTCCCATTACCCCTCACCTGGACTGCTGCAAGCTCCTGTCTGACCTCCCTCTCACACCCACTTCAACAATCCTCAAGGCCGCTGCAAGATTTTACTTTATCACCGCTGTTCCTTTAGCCTCCAAGTTCTGTCAATCCTTACTCTGGGCCCCCAATATCTGTACAATCCAATTCAAACTACTCACCTACAAAGCCTTCACTCTACCCCTACACCCCCAACCTCATCTGACGCCACTGCCAACCGGTGCCTCAACTTCCCACTGACATCCACCTCACACGTCAACCTCCATGACTTCTCCCATGCGGACCCCAACTATGGAATAATCCCTCAGACTCCACCAGCCTCCGATGCTTCATACGTGCCTTAAAAACACACCAGTCTTCCTTCTAACTCCAAGACCCCTGACTAGGTCTCCCTACACCCACATCCTCACTCCACATCACCGCCTCTCCTCTCCCCATTAGATTGTAAGCTCTCACGAGCAGACCCCTCCTTCCTCAAGTCTTCTTGTCTGCTCTGACCACATCCATCACTCGTATTATACACCTATTACACCTTCTCAGAATTATGTCCATTACATTCCCTATAGATCCTCTAATCATAGTTATATGCTCTACGTGCCCACTGAACGACGATACAGATTTTTATGCCGCCTTCTATAAAAACACCAACACTACTAACCAGACCCCCCCCCCCCCCCCCCGGAGGGCGCACCTTTCAGCTTCTGCACATCTTCCTGCAGCTCCGGCCCGGCGTAGTGGTAGATACTGTCCGATACCGGGTTCTTGTCGGTGAGCGTCTCATTGCTGGTGTTGACCACGGCGGTGCAGTTCAGTAACGCAACATCACCCCTCCTGGTAAGGACGCAAAACAGCCCGAGTACAGTTATCCCCCAGCGTAGGACAACACGGTGCCAAATATAACATACTAACACCACCACCTCAGCTCTCAGTGCCTCTATAAATGTCTTGTGACAACTTTAGTTACACAATTCTGATGAAACATAAAATACTCTAATTTTTTTTTAAAGAAATATTTAATACTTTTTTCTCCAGACAGATTCAGGTTTCTGTTTACAGTAACATGAGTGAGGGGCTTCTGTGACCCCCCACCCGCTCCCTCAGAGTGAGACCTAGGTACACACCTGATAACATTCCCATCCTTGCTTCCTGAAACCGTCACAAAGCAGCGCGGAGAACGCTGGCGCTCTACAGACGAATGTTAATAAATACATTTATCCGATGTAGAACACTCAGATGCGATTACAACCGCCCCTGCACCCTACACTTACACCCACATTTATTTCCCCATGAGTTTTCAGGTGTTCGTTACACCTCTGTGACAATGGAGGAAAGCCGCACATAGGCAGCGTTTTACAGAGCTCCGCCCGGTGTGACATACGCCATCCATGTGATATATACACACACTAGTAACATTATCCCGCATCTGCGCCACTGACGTACATCCGGAGCAGATTTTATACAGTTCTTTCAAGAGAAATGGGTTACGGGTATTTGGTGCTATAGAGACTAAATATCCTTTTTATTTACAGGGGAAACAAGCAAAGGAAAAAACAAAACGTTCTACATCTATGGAGCGATCTATGTGGGATGAGGGTCCTTAGGTGTCTATTCTAGAGGGAGCAGAAACATTTGCCCATTGACGATATATCAGCAGAATGAACGGGAAATGTTACTAACTAGTATTAATAGGAGAAGGTAAAAATTAAGATTTACCGGGAGGATTTAGCACTATCTCTGAGCCAGTCTGCAGCGCGCTCTGTACACTATTATCCAGCGTTCTCTCTGTGCAGTATATAGGAGACACGTCAGTAAGTCTACGATTGGTTTTGCAGCACAAGACTGATGCGAATGAGTTCTCTGTACAGCGCTGCGGAAACAGTGGCGCTATATAAATAAATGGTGATGATGATGATGATAAGACGTCTGTTTGCAGAGACGTCTACATTACAGCGCAGTTACTGCGACAGGGAGTCTAGAAATCCTCACTTACACCTGCGCTGACACTTTATATTTATTGTTGATTGGAGATTACTTATACCAACACAGATTATGGATGTCTTCTTGTATTACTACAGGAACATCACGTGTATTGTTAATGCTCTTTGTACATCTATTATGTGCTACTGACATTGGAAGCTGGAGCCAGAGTCTGTACGGACAATATTACACAGGAACTGCTAGAACCTTACATGGTCTCATAACTGATGTTAAATACTTTAGTGTCAAAAAGACAAATGTATTATAGGAGTGACACCTTTATTGGCTAACAAAAGACATTCTATTTGCTGCTTCCAGAGCACAGAGGCCCCTTCCTCAGGCGAGTTTACAAATGAATGACTGAAAAAAAAGGGCACAACATGTAAGAGATGTTACATCAAGAAGTTTCTGTGGGGGTGGGAGGGATACATCCCCAAGATCAGCTTCTATTAAGGAAATCACAGATTGATGTGAATATTGCTAAATCCAAGATTAGAAAATATTACATCCTGATGCTAAAAATTTGATGTAATATCTCGGACTTTGTGGTGCCAGCTAGGTTACCCCTGCCAACATGTGTCAGAAACAGTATATAAGAGCTGTATTTTGTATTTTAACTGTATTGTACCAGCTGTACTTCTGTATGATCTCTAGTACCTCCAATTAGTGTATAATGATCCTTGTCAGCTCCTTGAGCAATAAACATGACTGCTTGAAGATTCTGCCTGAGGCCTATTACCTGCTGTATCCTGTGAGCAACAGATCAGAGCTTACACCCAGCATCAGTGTGTCAACGCTCTGCCCGCTACCCAGCAGTCCTGATCCATAGTAAGTGGTCAGGAGGTACCAGCCAGCAAAGAGACGCTGCAGCAGCTACACCAGCTACCCAGATATAAGTGGTTCTATATGTCGCTGTGGCAGCTGAGTTCTCCTACAGCTATAGCGCAGGTGGCATTTGTAGTCGGTGAGTATCTGGTGGCTGGTGACACCGGTAGTAGTGGTCAGTAACAGTCGGTTACTGACGGTGAGAAAGAAACAAAGATAAACTGTGCAGGAAACACATCCATTCCTCCTATCTAACAGGCCCGATAGCAGAGTAAGCCCATCCGGTGACCCCAATATATCCAGGTCTGTAATCCCCTAATCCCAATACTCACCATAATATCACCTTCCTATTGATGTCTTCTCTGTAAGGGAAGGGTGAGCAGATCCCACTGTCCACAGTGCTCTCCCGGCACATGGAAGAATCATCGTTCCCCAGCGGCACATCCGTCCAGCAAAGTAGAGTGTCTACATCCACAAAACATGACCGGGCACCAAGAGGATCCATGGGATGGATGAGAGATGGCATGAAGCCACTGCCCCTATACCTGGCAAGAGAGAGAATAATGGCATCACTAACACCCGTCCAGAATGGGGAGAGAAGACGGTATCATCATACAGCCTCAGACATATATCAGAGATATGAGGGGCTCTGTCCTGATAGGGATAACCCACCGAGGGAGCACAATGTCATTACATCCACCTATGTAGAGTACATCTAGTCTGGTATCGAACGTCTCAGAGAATTGCACCCAGCAAGAGAGGTGGTACTGTGCAGCTGTCCATAGATACAGTACTAAGATTTAAATACAGGATAAGGTTTGGTACTGTGCAGAGCACCAGACATTTAGGATCAGTTGAAATACTTCATTCATTTAATGTATTTGGAAGTTTGTTAACTACAAATCACTAGATCTTAAGGACACTGTAACATAGTAACATAGTTGATGAGGTTGAAAAAAAGACACCAGTCCATCAAGTTCAACCTATTTTGGATCTCCTGCGATCCTGCACTTATATTTGAAATTAATCCAGAGTAACCAACCGCCCATCTGTTTCAATTTTGAAAATCCCCCCAGACTCAATATTGCAATCCAATTTTACCCTATATCCACTACTATCCTTTATTTTAAATTAACGGTCGTATCCCTGGATACACCTTTCCGCTAAAAATTTGTCTAACCCTTTCTTAAACATATCTATTGAATCTGCCATCACAACCTTCCCTGGCAATGAATTCCATATCTTGACTGCCCTTACTGTAAAGAACCCCTTCCTTTGCTGCGTTCTGGTTCTCATCCTACCTATCTAATCGCTCTTTCAGTGTTAATTTCTCTGGATCCACCTCTGCTCCACTTCCTTTATCAGTTGGAGACCACAAGGCTCAGTCCTAGGTCCTCTGCTATCTACACCACTTCTCTTGGAAAACAAATAAGCTCCTTTGGATTTCAGTATCATCTCTATGCGGATGATACACAAATCTATCTATCCACTCCTGGGGGTAAATGTATTAAGCTGAGAGTTTTTCCGGCGGGTTTGAAAAACCAATCAGATTCTAGCTATCATTTATTTAGTACATGCTACAAAATGATAGCTAGAATCTGACTTTTCAAACCCGCCGGAAAACTCTCAGCTTGATACATTTAGCCCCTGATCTCTCACTATCTGTGTTGTCTCGCGTTACTGACTGTCTTTCTGCCACTTCATCTTGGATGGCCTCTCGCCAACTCAAACTTTCCAAAACAGAGTCAATATTGGCACCCACTAACAGAAGCTTCCTGCCTGACCTTTCTATTTCTGTTGACATGACCATAAATCCCACCCCGTAAGCTCGCTACCAAGGTGTGATCCTTGACTCACAACTATCCTTTGTTCCCCACATCAACTCTATGGGGCGTATTCAATTGTTTGCCGTGACCGCCGAAAAACGAGCGCGTTAAAACTATTACCGTTTATACGGTAATTACTCGCTCAATTTCAGCTCGCAGCTCCCTGAGCAGTGAGCTAAAATTGAGCGAGCAAATTACCGTATAAACGGTAATAGTTTTGGAGCGCTCGCTTTTCGGGCGGTCACGGCAAACAATTGAATACGCCCCTATCTCTAAATCATGTTACATACATCTAAAGAACATCTCCAGAATCCGCACATATCTCACACAAGACACTGCTAAAACTAATTCATGCCCTTATCTCCCGCATTGACTATTGCAGTTCCCTCCTTACTGGTCTCCTGGACTCACCCCAACAACCTATTTTGCACACAGCAACTAAATTGATATTTCCCAACTTGACACCTCTGTTCTGCTTCTCTCATCACATCCTCTTATTCCCGGTCACAGGACTTGTCTGGGCACAATAAGGCTGGACACACACTACAGAAAACTTCTCCAGATGCGATATCATTACGATGTTTACAGGCGGCTGAAAGTCCCGATCAGGAGCCGATTCATGTGAACACACTATACACATTTTACATGATTTACTCTCAGATCTGTGCTCTTCATCTGTCATAACCATCGGCTGAAAAGATGGTGACTCTGCACCCTGCATAGAGATCTATGGACACTGCTGGTGGAGAGTGTGCACATACTTCAGGATTTAAACGACATTGTTCCATCGTTTATAGATTTTTAGTCTGGTTCTAAAATGAAACGACACGTGTGCTTTGGTACGATACATCATGACGTGGGAGCGTACACACTAATGCGGTATTGGACCTAACAAATGTTTATTGTATGATTGGCACAAAAATCAGGTGAA